>SJYO01034137.1:869372-998525 GCA_006410555.1 Capra ibex | reverse complement strand
CGACCCCCTGTCCCCCCGGCCCCTGTCCCGGTCCCTGTCCCCCGACCCCTGTCCCGACCCCTACCCCCCCGACCCCGTCGTCTCCCCGGCCCCTGTCCCGACCCCCCCGTCTCGGTGAGCGGGTGGCAGTCCGCACAGGACGTACTACCGTCTGGAGGCCCTGGGGACTTAGACCGGGCGGGAACTTCCGTCCGTCTTCACCCCCGTCTCCCGACCGGAGTCTCGGGCCGGGACCCGGACCGGCCACTCCGCCTCTTGTTTCGGCCTTCTCTGGGGCCCTGCGGGCCGCGGGAAGGGCGGCTCGGGATGAGCGCGTAGAGTCCTGACAACGTCTGCGGACCGACCCCCGCGCAAGGTGATCCTGTCTGAGCTTCTATGTGCGTCGCTGACCACAAGTGCCCGGCGCCGGCTACAGGGTCCTCCGGCGTCTAGGGTGCTACCTCCTCTGGGACCCCGTCTCTAGGGCTCTGGCTGGTGGGCGCCGACAGAGTCGCGCGGCTCGACAACTACGCTGCCTCCGCCGTCGGCCACCTGCCGATGTGGGTGGGGGCCAGGTTGGTGCCGGTTCGCTCCACAAAGAGATTCACGTCAGTCTGCAGTCCACGACCCTCTTGCCGGAGAAGGACAAGGGACGTCGACCGAGTTTCAGGTAATTGGATTAAAATTTTGAGAAACAAGCCTCTGAGGAGTTTAGGAATGTCCTTCAATTACTTCTGATCTTGAAGGGATGTTACGGGTAGACTGCTACAAGGACCTCGGGTTTAGATCGTCGAGCCCGTCACGGGGACTCCCGGACCGAGGACGAGTACACGAGGCGGGCGGTCCTCGTGGGGTAGGATCAGTCCCATCCAGTGGGAGGAGTGCGGGGACTCAGACTCGCGTCCGACAAGGAAGGCAGACCTCGATGAAAAGGTAGGCAAAGACGGAAATTTCGGAAGAGATGAATCGAAAGTTCCAAGTCCAGTTTGGAGGAACGGGGGGTTGGTGACTTCGGTCGGAATTCATTTGTCTTCGATTTTGAGGGTTTACCTTTGCGTTAAGGTCTTTTATGTTCTCGAGAGGCAACACCTTATTACTCGATATTCGGTCCTTCGAAGACGAAGGTTCTGTTCACTTTATTATTGTCGTTGGTGTCACCGACGGTCTGCGACATTTGTACATTAGGCACTAAGAATGTAGAGAAGTTCAATCCGGCTTTCGATTCAGAAGACGGGCTCAAGTGTGTCGACCTAGGACCGTCTTGTCTTTACATGCGGGTTTGGGTGAACTGAGGTTTCGCGTCCTGTTCTTTGTTCTCTTTCTGAATTTTATAACATTTGCGTCATGACTGTGATTACCTCTGTACATCGCAAAAGATTAGGTGACAATTTATAAATTTTGGGATTTTACACGTTCACTATTTCTTAGGTGGATGTTACGTCCTCTGTGTCTTCCGTACCCAAACTAGGGACCCAGTCCTTCGAGGGACCCTCGTCCTTTACCGTTGGATGAGGACATAAAAACGGACCTCTTAGAGGACGTTTCCTCGGACGGCCCGATGGAAGGTATCCGAGTGTGTCTTAGTCTGTCCCGACTCGTGCGTATACCTCTGTTTTAGGCGTTTCTAGAGGCAATCTACGACACACCTTCTCTTTCTCTGTATTTTATGTCAAGGAACGGGAGTCTCTTATATATCAGGTTAGTCATTTTATTTCTGAACGGTGTTTCTGCTCCATTCCAAAGACCGAATCCGTGTCTAGCACACGCACACACAGGCTGAGAGACACTGGGGGACCTGGCATCGA
The DNA here is from genome assembly GCA_006410555.1 of Capra ibex. Lineage (NCBI taxonomy): Eukaryota > Metazoa > Chordata > Mammalia > Artiodactyla > Bovidae > Capra > Capra ibex. The sequence continues at coordinate 996,741 of SJYO01034137.1, read as the reverse complement.
GAGGTCCGAGGAGGTACCCACCCTAAGAGATCCGTCCCTAAAACCTCGCCCAACGGTAAAGGAAGAGGTGCCCTAGAAGGGTTGAGTCCTCCGGGACTTTAAACCCGTCCCGACGTCCCTTTCTCCTCAACCCCGACGACTCCACAACAAGGATCCTACGCACTAAGACTTATTTTACTAATGTAAACGAAAAACACTGAACGAAGAAGGGAGTTTTCAGTCCACGTATATTTTGAGATGTGTGAACTGCCTGTGTCAATTAGTCCCAAAATGAAAAGTAATCTTGATTATCTTTATTATAAAATGGGATAAAAACCTTAAAAAAACTCTTAGGGTCTCATTGAGAGTTTTATTAACGGACCGAATCACATCGCGAGTCTCTCTTCTACACCCGGGGACCACTTCGAGACCCCAGACACCGCAACGCTCAAGAGTAGTCCGTGAAACCCGTTACGTGGTCCCGGGCCAAATTAGAGGTTAAAGTGGGGATCCTTCTAAAGGAGTGAGGGACCTGTGGGACGGAGCTCGTGCAGGGAGACCAAATCGAAAAGGGACCCGGGGTGGGGGTACGCTGGGTCTGTACTGGGGAGTGTCCGGGACGGTGGAGAGACGGACACAAGAGGCGGGCGGACCTCCAGAGGAAGGGTCCCTGGGAGGGTTGCTGGGCACGTTCAGGGAGACAGACTGTAAAGACTAGACGGGGAGGGGTGCGTCGTTGATCGAAGAAGTAGAGTAAACGTATAAAAAGTAGACAAATGAATATTTGTATCTGTCGCATAATTTTTCGGTAGTGAAACGACTGTTTCCAGGTATATCAGTTCCGATACCGAAGAGGTCCTCAGTACATGCCTACACTCTCAAGTGGTATTTCTACCGACTCGTGGTTTACTGACTACGAAAACTTGACACGACAACTCCTTCTGAGAACTCTCAGGGAACCTGACGTTCCTCTCGTTTGGTCAAGGAGGATTTCCTTTAGTCAGGACTTAGAAGTGACCTTCCGGACTACGACTTCGACTTCGAGGTTATGAAACCGGCGGACTGCCCTTCCTCACTGAGTGACCTTTTCTGGGACTACGACCCTTGCTGGTTCCGCCCCTCCCCCGCCGCTGTCTCCTGCTCTACCAACCTACCGTCGTGTCTGAGTCACCCGCACTCAATCTCATTTGAGGTCCTCTGTCCTTTTTGTCCCTCCGGACCGCACGACGTCGGGTGCCCAGTGTTTCTCGACCTGCGCTGGCTCGCTGACTTGCCGTCTCGATACGTCAACACTCGCACGGACTGGTACCTAGACAAGTAGAAAAACAATCAGTAAATTTTTCACGGATTATCCGGGAACTCCGGTGTTTCTCCTCATTCTGCGCCATAAGGAGGGGAGTGGTTTTCGAGTGCCAGATCGCCAGATCTGTGTCCTATACACTATTTGGGTGTCTGTATGCCTGCTCCAATAGGCCGTCGCGGTTTCCTTCCTCTGTCCCAGGTACCTCCTGTTGGCTCCCCCGAAAAGATCAACCCCTCCCTGCCCGAGACCCCTCTCCGGAAGGTCCGTCCGTCTCCCTGGTAGAGTTCGGTTCCGTCCTAGCAGGGACACACGAGTTTCTTACCCCAGACCTCAGACCCTATATTCCGACCCTGGACTCTTGTGCTGGTTTCTCCTCTATAACGATTTAAGACTTTAGATCATACGGAGTGGTTCGAAAGACTACTTCTCGACAGCTACGGTTATTTAATCCTTGCAAATCTCTTTACGATATCATTGTTTGAGGGAGGTTAGAATGAACTGTCGTATCTTTTACGTGCGTAATTAACGTAGTTCCTCCTTTGTGTGTACAATTATTTGTTTGGGAGTGATTAGTCTAGGCATTTGCGACAGCAGTTCCGGCGACTGAGTCTTTCTTGTGGAGCCCTTCGGCCTTGCAGACCATAAAAGACGACTAGACAAACGTCGCGAACCCGATACGGACGGTCCCTGGACAGAAACAAATCGCCGACTTACAGTCGGTCCTATGTTTTGTCGACACGTCTTTTACGGACACCACAAACGGGTTCGCCCCGTCACCGGTGCCCCTCGAGCTTGTGGCGGGGGTAGAGAGAAGGCCCCCGGACTCGACTTCCGACCGCACCTGGCCGACGTTTTGTGGACGTCCCTCGCAGTCGCCCGCCTTCTCTGACGTGTCCCCCGTCCCCACCCTCCTCCGTCCACGTGACTCTGCGTCACACTCCACCCCTTCTACCAACCCGTCGGTGCCGTCTTCCCCTCTCCTCGGCCCGCCTTGCGGGCCTCGTGCACCACTCCGTCTCCTCCGTCTTTGGGCTACGGCCCTGCCTCAGACTCTCGCGACTCGTCCGGGGAGCGGCCAGTGGTTGGCCGGCAGTAGTCTGTGGCGGCTGGTCGGGAGGTTGTGGCCCCACTCGCCGTCGGGAGTCCAAGGTCCGGCCGAAACCACTTCCTTTAGGTAGAGCTGAGGAGGAGCGGGCGCAAAGACTGCCGGACGACCAGAGTCTCGGGACCGAGAGGGCGACCCAAGTCGTCCGACTAGGGCCCTGCCCCACAAGAGACGTTTTGTACCAGAGACTAGGCCCGACTCAGTGGCAGCGGTCTCCCTCGCCCCGACCCTCACCAGTGGCCCGGTGGACCGGACTGCGTAGAGGTACCCGAGTTGGTGTGGGTCCGCACGGGCGTTACCGCCCGCATGTCGACACGTCCGGGTCCCGACCGCGAGGGCCTGGGGGCTCCTGGGAGACTCCTGTCCACCTTCCTCCTCCCAAACCGTGGTCAGTGTACTGCCGAGGGTATTGGTGGACCCCTTGTTTAGTGAGTACCTCTACCTGGTTGTTCGTAGTAGACTTGCTTACTAGACAGACGAGTCGAAGGAAGTAGTAGACCGGGTGGATTGACGGCACGACTGTCGACAAGTAACTGAGTAACCTTTTTCTTTTTATATATCTATCTATCCATCGAAAAGGGTCAATTGGGTTCGGACCCTTTCTGGAACTCCCAGGACGTCCCTTGCGAAACGATGAGCTCTTACGCCAGTCCCGCCGCGGACGACGTGCGGGACCCTTGGACCCTCTTCACGTCCTTCGGGTGGGTGCGGTCCGGGTCACGCCCGAGGGGACCACCGAGTCTGTCGTTCTTGGACGGACGTTCGGTCTTCTGGGTCCGAACGAGGGACCTGACCTTCTGGGACACCTCTTCCTAGAAGAGGTCACAACCATGGACCCCTTAGGGCACCTGTCTCGTCAGTGTACATTGTTCTGCCCAATCTTAGAACGAGATTACGTAATCTTGTTCTGGACTACCTAATCTTAGAAGTACATTGTTCTAAGGATCCACTAAACACACGTTTAAATTCAAGTTTTTCGTGGTGAGATGAAGTATTGAGAGGTAAAAATGAAAGTTACCAGACTAAAAAAAAAATTCTGGAGGTCCTTTTGTGAAGGGTATCAGGGATGTGAATCCGTCAAGACACAAATAAAGTAAGGTCATTCTTAAAACCTCCATAAAATAAGAATTTAAGCCACCGGTAAGACTAGTTGGTGAATGTAATTCCAGTATTTACTTCCTGTGGGGGGGGGTGGACACCAGAACTTGGAAGGAAAGGAAAATCTCTCTAAGAGACCCACTGAAAGACCACCGACACGATATCCTTTGCCGTTGGGTGAGGTCATAAGAACGGACCTTTTAGGGCGTCTGTCTCCTCGGACCACCCGATGTTAGGTACCCCAGCGTTTCTCAGTCTGTGCTGACTCGCGGATTCTTGTTGTTCCAGGAGCGACTCGCACCGGTCACCCCTGGTCACAAGGCTCGGTCCCGTGGTGAGTGCGACAGTCGGTGTCTTTCCCGCGGACTCACGTCTCGCGACCTGGGAGTGGTGACGGGCCCCGCAGACGGAGTTCCGACCTCTTGAGTTGGCAGAAGGACTTGGTCCGTTCTTTTGTCCTCGACCGAAGTTCCGGAGAAGCCTCGGTACGGACGGGTGGGGTCTCGATTAGTTTAGGTCTGTAGGGACTCTACACGTAAGTGAATGTCCCTGAGACGACTGTCTTCAGACGGGTACCGATGGCCTACCTGTCGGGACCAGACGCTCGAGCAGTCTCTGACTCGCGAACCACAGGTCGTGTTTGGGGTCTCGCGTCCGATTACGGACGAGTCGACCGATTGTCTTGGTGGTTTCCTCCCAACTTCTCGCACCGACCTTTGCTTCTCGCCGACCGGGTCCCCCGAGTAAGCGGTAGAAGAGACCCTCGGAGATGGTGACTCCTTCAAGGCCTTTACGCTGGTGTGAGTCCCGGGCGCCGGCCCCTTCCTCTGGGGCGTGTCCCACGACCGTCCACACCCCCGCGGGGGCGGCCGGAGGAACAGAGGGGCCGGTCCCGAGGGGCTCGACGACCGAGGCCCTCGTGCCCGCGGTGAAGACAAACCGGTTTCGGTCGGGCGCCCCTCTGTGGACCGAAATGTCCGCGCGGGTGGGGGTCGCGTCCGGCTCCGGCCGGCGACCGGAGGAGAGGCCTGCCCGTCCCGGAGGGCGACCCGGGGCATAGTCAATGTGAGACGACCCGGAAAGTCGGCTTCACAGTTGTTAGACCTGTAAGGGGGTAGGAGGATCGCTATAAAAATCTTGTTTGTTTGTTGCCTGTATAAATCACCGTTATTTAGTGGGACTCTTTGGGGTCAAACCGAGTAAAAAACGAGGGTGAAATCGATGATTGGAGTTGAGACTAATCCCAGGACCTTGGAGTCGACTTCACGGGCCCTCCCGACTCGCTCTTGTGCACACGTGGTCCGGCGGCTCCGGACCCTCTCGCCGAGGCCCGGACGCTCACTGTACGAGCGCTACCCTCGGTACGGGAAGTCACGGTGGGAATCTCGTCGTCAGTCCTGCCGGAGGGCCCGTGGCAGACTGGCCCACCTTGGCCCGCCTCCCCCACGTCTCTTCGTTCTCCGGGTCTTCGGCGGGGCCTCGACCCCTCGCTCACCCACTCGTCGCTAGACCCGGGTCCCTCGGGAGACGATGCCTTTCTGCGTTCGTCCCTTTTGATCTTTCGTGGGAAAGGGTCCTTTGATGGGATCGAGATTTTTATCTGTGAAGCAAGAGAGAGTTGGTCCTGGAGGTGACTCACAGAGATTGTGCCCGCCCCGCTTGGCTCTCGGCTGACCGGGGAGCGGCCCCCGAACGCCCCAGGGTCGAGGGACTCGTCTCTCACTCGGACGTAGGGCCGCCACCTGCGTGTCTCAGCCTCGGGACCCCGGCGGTCTCCTCAGGGAAGTAGAAATGAAGACTGAGCCGACGGTGCCGGCTCCGGAGGGGCACAGGGGTGCAGACTCCTACCCCTGAGTTCTTCCTTCCTGTGTGGCCCCGGGACGTCCCTATTTCCGTCTGAGACGTTCCTGCCCCTGGGATGTCAGTGGGTCTGGGTCTCCCTTCCCCCGAGCCGGGGGGTTCTGTGCCTGAGAGTCCTTCGGCACTTCCAGACGCTGTGTCTCAGTCTCACCCTCGGTCTGCCCCTCCGCAGCCCACGGACCTGCGCCCGGCCGCCTCGTCCGTCTCCGCCTCGCCCGAGTCTCGGGTGCGCCCCGGTCCCAGGAGCGTGTCGTGACAAGGACACCGGGGCCCGCGAAACGGGAGTGAAAGAGAGTCGTGTAACCCTCCAGACCAAACAGAGACGACGAAGGGTCCACGGGTCCCTCCGGACCCCGACACCGAGGGCTCGTCGTGCCCGCCGGCACCGCCACCAGGCACAAGGGTTCGTGAGCTCGTGGTGCCACCGGGGGCGTGAGTGCGACACGACACCCTCCCCGGCCCCCTGCCGGGGGACCCGGAGTCGAGGAGCCCGTGTCTAACCGTCCTTCGTCCGGGGGGTAGGAATTGACGGCGACGACAACGAGTCGACGGGTTAGTACAGTCCGAGAAACACTGGGGCACCCGACGTCGCGCGGTCCGGAGGGGCAGGTAGTGGTTGAGGGTCTCAAACGGGTTTGAGTGCAGGTAGCTCGGCCACTACGGTAGGTTGGTAGAGTAGGAGACAGTAGGGGAAGAGGAGGACGGGAGTTAGAAAGGGTCGTAGTCCCAGAAAACTTTCCTCAGTCGAGAAGTGTAGTCCACCGGTTTCATGACCTCGAAGTCGAAGTCGTAGTCAGGAAGGTCACTTATACGTCCTGACTAAAGGAAATTCTACCTGACCAACCTAGAGGAACGTCAGGTTCCCTGAGAGTTCTCAGAGATGTCGTGGTGCCAAGTTTCCGTAGTCGAGAAACCGCGAGTCGGAAGAAGTGTCGGGTTCGGAGGGTATATTCTCATCGGTACGTCCCGAACAGGAAAACACTGGCCGAGTAAGATAGTCGTTTTGTAGGAGCTCAAAGTAGGTGCAACGCCGTATAAAGCATCGTATAAAGTCTAAAGGAAAAAAAATTATCTAAAAGGAAGGAAAATTTTTGGACTTAGTATAAGGTACAGATATCCAGTGTGAAACGAGTGGATAGGTGAGTAGGTACCTGCGAACGCACCGTAGACGGAAAACCCAGAATACTTATGACGACAATGCTTGTGCTCATATGTCGGAGACAAGGAAGAAAGTTAAGAAAACTCATAAATGGGTCTTCACCTTAACGACCTGGTGTGTCATTAGATAAGGACGATAAAACTCCTTGGCGGTGTGACAAAAGGTGTCGTCGGCGTGGCAAAATGTGAGGGTGGTCGTCTCGTGTTTCAAGACCGAAGAGGTGCGGGAGAGGTCGTGAACAATGATAGACGGCCAAAACCAAAAAAAAAATTATTATCGGTAGGATTACCATAGAGTAACACCGAAACTAAACGAAGGGGATTACTAATCGCTACGATTCTGATAAAGGTACCCGAGTAACCGGTGAACTTATAGACGAAACCTCTTTCACTTTCACTTCACTTCAGTGAGTCAGCACAGGCTGAGAAACGCTGGGGTACCTGACATCGGATGGTCCGAGGAGGGAGGTACCCTAAGAGGTCCGTTCTCATGACCTCACCCCACGGTAAAGGAAGAGGTCCCCTAGAAGGGCTGGGTCCCTAGCTTGGGACCAGAGGACGTAAGGTCCGTCTGCGAAATTGGAGACTCGGTAGTCCCTTCGAAACCTCTTTCCAGATAAGTTTGGGAAACAAGTAAAAAAAACAAAAAAGTAAACTCAAAAACAACAACAACAACAATACCTTCAGACTAAAATTCGTTCGATGACGTGACGACTTGGGTAAGGTGAAACTAGACGCCATAGAAAATCCGTCAGTGAGTGATGGGAAACGGGTTTCTAGCGGGCTTGAACATAGACTCCTTCCCCGTAGCGGTCAGTCAATGGTACTCGAGTAGGGAGGGTCTGTAGGAAAGTACCCAGTAAAGAGGTCAAATTGTCCTAGTTGTCGGAGAAAGGAACGCAAGGTTGAAAGATAGTTTATGTCTAAATTACCCGTACAAGTAATGGAGTAGTGAGTCGAGTCTGTATTTTTATCGGGTATTGTGGACCGGAGAGTCATTAGGGATGTAACTTTGTAATGAGTTATACTATAAAGTTGAATGTTGACTCAAAGAGACTCTCACACACAACTCGCTCTGTCTCACTCTTTTTCCGTATCAGAATGAACGGTTCATTACTGAACAAAATTTAGTCTATATATGAGGTGAGTTCTTTTCCTACGAGAAGTGGTGCAAAAGACCAAAGAACTTCTCTTATTGCCTCCTCTGTCCTGCTCGGGGACGAGTGTCGCTGACGACCGAACTTCTCTTGTGCCTCGCAGAGACAACAGGCCCCGTCGGAGAGGTCGGGGAGTGTGCCGTTGACCTTACACTCCCCTCGCGTCTCGAAGGTTCCGCGTCTTGTGTCTCCGACTCCGGTCCGACGGACCCGGGTTTCGGGCTGGGGCTGTGGCTCCTCTGCGTAGTAGAGCCTGTTCGGCGAATTGGGGAGACACGGAATCGCAGGAATAGACGTTTTACTCCCACTATTATGATGCTCGGAGACCACAAGAGTACTACTAATTTCATCACACTTCACACACTTCACGAGGATCCTCAACGGACATATGTCTTGCCCGAAGGGTCCACCACGATCCTGGACGGCCGGTCACGTCCCCTGTATTCGCTACGTCCAGACTGCGGACCCTTCCAGGGGACCTCCTCCGTTACCGTCGGGTGGGGTCACAAGAACGGACCTCTTAAGGTACCCGCCTCCCCGGACCGCTTCTCTATGTCGACTCGTTGGCCCGCACGCACGTGCGTATGTTTCATCTTGCACCGACCTCTACCAATGACGACTTAGTCACCCGTTTGCCGACTCACTTACCCTCAATGTATGCAAAGGTACGTCAGTCAAGGATGACCACATTTTTCTTTGTACTAATAGGCCGTTTTAGGCGTAGATATGAATACGCTCACTTTCGGGTACTTCTCTCGAACAGAAAGCTCGAACATTGAGCTCCTAATAGAGCCGTAGACTGTGCCGTGTCACTACCTAGCCTTTGGTGGTGTTCCCGGGGAGAACAAGAAAATGGAAGCTCTCCAAAGTTCCCGACGAAAGACGCGAAACACCACTGTAGACTACCGAAGACACACGCCGACTGACTACCGGAGAGACTTTCGGACTCTTATTCACGGAAGTATTCGAGATAAATTCATCCTTTACCATTTCAAGTCTAGTTGACTTTTAGACATTAATCCTTTCGACATATTAGTGTTGAACAGAATCCCGTTCTTCGATATGGGACCGCACCGACCCATATCAATCTTCGGAAACCTTCCGACCCGACTTAATCTTATTTTGAGTCAATGTGATCTCAAGAGTTTAGGTGGTAACCGTGCTATGAGAGACTATATAAAAGGTTTCTGTTTTCATTGTCTGACAGTCGAGAATGACACTATAAGATAGATTTTTACTTATTAGGGTCCGTCCTCGTGTTTCAGACGTTCCCGGACTGGTGTGGGACCAGTGCGACAGAAGTCTTCTCTCTTCACAAGGGTTGTAGTCGGTCGTAGTTGAAGATATAAGAACCTGGTTATTCCTCTTAATGATTCATTTTATATAATTAGTTAATCCTTTAAAAACGGTTCGACATAAAACTTTCTTGTTGTCTCCGAGAAGATGGTTCATGTTCTCTGTCACTTAGATAGTCTTAGGTACTTGTGTTATATTTTTACACATAAAACAATTTAAAATAAAGTCCTTTTTGTATGTCACACAATCTCTGAAAATTATATGTTAGTCGTTTACGATTCAAAGGTAGGAAACCAAATCCGTAAATTATCAATTTCCGAAATTCTTTTGTTCAACAGTTGTCTTCTTTTTCCGTCGTAATCTCTCTGTTCTTCCTGTTCAGCGTGTCTCTTCGCCGTCGATGTGTGAGTGGGCAGCGCCTAGTACAGTTTGTACTCTCCTCGTTTGCGAGCGCTGTTTTCCGCTTTGAGTGGACCGATTTGTCCTTTCGTTTGGGATTGATTGCTCTGGGTTCTTTTGCTTTATTTGGGCGTCGGCATCCTCTGCTTTACGGTCTTCCTCGTCACGGACTCTTGGAGGGTGGTTGTCGTTTGTGTTGCTCTGGTTGAGTGTCGACCCCTCGGGGCTCGTCCTCAGCGAGGGATCGGTGCGCGGGCGGTGCCGCCGGCGTCGTCTGCGGGGTCGCGGAGCCAGTCCGGCCGCCGACGCAGCCTTACGTGGCTCCGCCCGACGCGTCGTGGCCGGTTTCCTCGTCCGGGAGTCGCCGCTCCTCCGTCCTCGGACCTGAGCGCCCAGGCCGCACTTTTAGAGAAAACTCTCTTTCCGGTCTGTGTTAAAACCTGTGTCTGACTCTTTGAAAACGGTCGTTGTCTGGGAGTGATTGTAAAGGTCCGACTAGTGACTTGTCGTTGTTAGTTTTGTCTTACGAAGAAAAGGTTTAATCATTTCCTTTCTATCCATTATTTTGGTATTAACTAGACGTTCTTCCATCCTCTCCTAATCTATGCTCTTTTCTCGTCCTGTTGTCTTTTGTGTCTACTTCCCCTCTGTACTTATGTTCATGCAGTGAGAAGTGTCATCTACCCTCACTTGACCCGCGAGGTCTACGTCGGTCGGACTCGATTTCCCTTATCGATGTGTATCACTCGTGACTCACACAGGTGTCGCATCCTGATATCGTTCGAGTGTCATTCCTGCCTTTCCATAAGGTTCATGTGTGTGTGTCTGGTATACACACATATATACACACACATATGTATATATACCTATAAACATTCACCCACATACTACTTTGATTAATACGTTAAACAATGTATAACTATTTTCCATCCCAAATGTTCCTTCTGTATCGTTAAGACACCGAAGGGACCACCACGTCTACCATTTCTTGGACGGAGGTTACGTCCCCTGGACCCAAGTTAGGAACCCACGCCTTCTAGGGGACCTCTTCCCTTACCGATGGACGAGGTCATAAGACCGGACCTCTTAAGGTGCCTGTCTCCCCGGACCGTCTGATGTCAGGTCCCCCCAGTGTTTCTCGACCTGTGTTGACTTGGTGATTCTGTGTATCGTTAAGATTTAAATTTGTGTGGATTCTTTTGTCGAAATTTTATATCTTTTGCTTTTAGCGATATTGATACACCACTTTATCATGTTAGATGGTCGTCTCAGTCACACTTGTGGGGAGACGAGTTATTGACTATCTACTGCATCTGTTTTGTTGTGACTATTCTTATTTATTCTAGACTTTTGTGTCCACTGTCGAGCTGGAATATATACTTTCATTTTAAATAGGGGTTCCCGTCCTTTATCAGAAAAGTTCGTGTATACTTCATAAATAGTCTTCACTGATATACGACCCGGTATTATATTCAGAATTGTTCAAAGTTTAAATGTATCTAACGTCAGAGACTTGTGTTAAGTTACTTCAATTTTCTGGTAACTGTTTTCGATTCAAAATTTTTTAGGTTCATAGACTATTAGTATTTTGTGTCAAGATTTTATTAATTACACAGTTTTTTCTTATTACCTTTAAAATTTTATAAATCTTGATTTGTCATTGTTTTTAAAGTGTATAGTTTTGAACACCAAACATCGATTTAATCATGAACCACTTTATCAAATAGAATTTACGAATACAGTCTTTTATTCTTTCCCCCTAAAGGACCGTCTGGTCTCCCATCTTAAGACGTGAGAGTGACAGTTCCCGAACCCAAGTTAGGGACCGGTCCCTTGACCCTAGGATGTTGTCGTACCGGTTTTTCCAGTTGTCTTTTATTCTTTCCCTTTTTGGAAGGATACACTCGATTTGTAGGTTGACTTTTCTTTCTTTTGGTCGATTTTGTTTCGTCTTGTCTAACATTCTTTTATCCTCTTTTCTTTATTGTCTTTGTTCCTGTCTTTAAGTATTTTCTCTTTCGTTTATATGTGGACTCTACTAATTTTTTTTTTTGTGACCAAGAAACTTTTCTAGTTACAAAGTTTGTCCAAGGACCGTTCTAACAAGTTCCCTTTTTTTTTATAGTTTGTCATAATTTTTCTGAATTGGTGTTTACGATATACTGTCATTTATCACAATTTTGTAACATTTATTAAGAAAGTCAGTATATTCTTACAAGTTTGATGACGTGTTGACGTGAGTAGAGTGTTTGATTGTTTCATTACGAGCTTTAAGAGGTTCGGTCCGAAGTTGTCATGTACTTGGCTCTTAAGGGTCTACAAGCTCGACCACAGTCTTTTCCGTCTCCTTGGTCTCTAGTTTAACGGTCGTAGGTGACCTAGTAGCTTTTTCGTTCTCTCAAGGTCTTTGTGTAGATAAAGACGAAATAACTGATGCGATTTCAGAAACTGACACACCTAGTGTTCTGTGACACCTTTTAAGAAGGTCTCTACCCTTATGGTCTGGTGGACCGGACGGAGGACTCTTTACACATACGTCCAGTCCTTCGTTGTCAATCTTGGTCTGTGTCTTGTTGTCTGACCAAGGTTTAACCAGTTCCTCATATAGTTCCAACGTATGACAGTGGGACAAATACATTGAATATACGTCTCATGTAGGATGTTTTACGACCCGACCTACTTCGTGTTCGACCTTAGTTCTAAGGGCCCTCTTTATAGTCATTGGAGTCTATGCGTCTACTGTGGTGGGAATACTGTCTTTCACTTCTCCTTCACTTCTCGGAGATGTACTTCCACTTTCTCTTCTCACTTTTTCGACCGAATTTTAAGTTGTAAGTTTTGTGATTCCAGTACCGTAGGTCAGGGTAGTGAAGTACCATCTATCTACCCCTTTGTCACCTTTGTCACTGTCTGAAAGAAAAGAACCCGAGGTTTTAGTGACGTCTGCCACTGACGTCGGTACTTTAATTTTCTGCGAAGGAGGAACCTTCCTTTCGACACTGTTTGAATCGTATAATTTTTCGTCTCTGCAAAGAAACAGCTCTTTCCAGACGTATCGGTTTCGATACCAAAAAGGTCATAAGTACATCCCTACACTCTCGACCTGGAACTTGACACCACAACCTCTTTCGAGAACTCTCAGGGAATTTGACTTTCCTCTAGGTTGGTCAGGTAGGATTTCCTCTAGTCAGGACTCACAAGTGACCTTCCTGACTACGACTTCGACTTTGAGGGTTTGAAATCAGTGGACTACACTTCTTGACTGAGTGATCTTTCTGGGACTACGACCCTTTTTAACTTCCGTCCTCCTCTTCCCCTGCTGTCTCCTACTCTACCAACCTACCGTAGTGACCCTGTACTCAAACTCGTCCGAGGTCCTCTACCACTTCCTGTCCCTTCGGACGACACGACGTCAGGTGCCCCAGCGTTTCTCAGCCTGTACCGTCTCTTTGACTTGCCGTTGTTTATTTATTGAGACGGTTGTTTTGAATCCCGAATCTCATTTACCTGTGTAAGAATTTTGTGTATGTCACATAATTTGTACCTAATTATTTCATCCCGCGTCTTTTGGAGTCATCGGAAATCAGTAAATGTTTGGTCATAGTCTTCACGAAGGTACCTGTTTTCTGGCCAGGGTCTACCAAAATGTTTACTAAAATTAGAATGTGTCTCTAAGGCTTTCTGTGTGTTTTCTTGATGCCGTTGAGTAATACTCCGACCGAATTAGAGCTACGGTTTTGGACTGTTCCTATATTGCTCTTTCTTTTTAGTATTAGATAAAGTATGTACTTGTATTTACAAGAAATCTTTTACTTATTTGACTTAGATAATTTCTCGATCTATTTAGATAATGCCAGTTCGACCCGAATAAGGTTCTTACGTTTCAATTAAATTACAAATTTTTATAGTTAATTATATTGTAAGTGTCTAATTTTCTCATTTTAATATATTATTAGTATAATTATTTATGTCTTTTTCGTGAACCATTTTAAATTATAGTCAGATACTAATTTCTTTGTTTGAGAATCGTTCCGAAGAACCTTCTTTCTTTAAAAGAATTGGAAAATTTGTGTCCAAATTCACCTTTTCGTACCTTATAAAAAGTCCGTTGATCCTTATTTAGATCATTTGTGACCTCTGTACAAATATTTCTTTTAACATTTCGAAGTAAATTTTTTATAAAAATTTCCAGATTTATTAATCTCTGTAGATTGAAAGGGGGTTGGTTCAATAATCTACTTTACATAACCCAACCGGTGTTTTAGTAAACACAATAAGACATTCCTCAATGTTTTTTGGACTTATTTGAAAAAACGGTTAGGTTATTAAGGTCAGTTTTAGAGTTGTCCAAAAAAAAACCACCTTGAACTTTTCGTTTATACTTTCAAATATACTTCCGAGTTTCCGGACTCCTGTCGGCCCTGTGGGGGTTCTTCGCTCAATGTCCCACCTGGCTGGAGTACCTATTGTTACAACGCTCTTACTACTACCTCGTCGTCGCCGTCTCTGCCCGTGGGACTTGCCACCCCTGTTCATCCCTCGAGCGTCAGTCGAGGAGGGTGCCTGGGTACAAACTAAATTCTGGTCTCGCCAGGACCCCTCTTTGCCCTTTCCTCAGAAAAGTTATGTACTACGACCTGTGAACCCATAGGGGTACCCTTTTACTGGGACGAGGCACAGTAGGGGGTATGTGTTTCGTCAGTCAAGGTATCCCTGAGATCGAAGTCCCTGCTTTCTATTGGGCTCTCCCGAAATCTTCTATTGTTCTTTCCGAAGAATTCGGTCTGTGTCTTGATGATAGGAACCTATCCTGACTAAGTTGACTAAGTTAATATGAAGTTCTTGAGGACAAGGAGTTTTCTAGGGCATTCTCTTTCGTTTCCGTCCTGTGCTTAACCGTCGGAAAGTGGTGTGTCCATTGGTTGTTTTCGGAAAACTTGATATGTATTTCTTCAGACTGTTCAATAATACTTTCTCTGTCGGGTCCGTCTTTTCTCCTGACGAGGTACACGAAATACTTTCTCTCTTCGGCTTACCGGTTGTTTGTTTCTCCACGAGTTGGAGTAGCCACTACTTGCGGTGCGGTGAATTTGAGTGGTACGCCACGGCGACTGGTCGCGGCGGTTCAGACTCACAACCACAACCCTCGGTGCACCCGAGATCCCGTGGCGACCACCTCTTCTCTTATGTGTGTTGGTGAAACCTTTTGTCAAACCTTAATAAGCCATTCTGACTTCTATGTGCGTAGGATGCCCGGTTGTTAAGGCGAGGATCCTCGGGTGGACTGCTTTCCGAACGTGTGTCAGCAGTCTTGACACAGTCCTATAGAAATCGTGGTACGAAGTGCTGTCAGTCTGTGACGTCTGTCGGGTGCATGGGTGAATACCGCCTGTTCTTTGTCTTTGGGTCCACATAAATATGTTCTTTCATGGCAAGCATATTTACTTGTGTGACGACGACATACGTTCTCCCTATTGGAGTCTTCGTGTTTCGATTCGTTACTTTTTTTCTTATTTTTACATAATAATGACTCATGTTAAGGTAATTTTAAAAAATTTTATGTGTTTGGGTCTTTAAAAATAGTAAATCCTTATGGTTGTAGACACCATATCTTTGTGTTTTCTGACGAGTTGTGTCTCAAGTCCTCTCGTCAATTGGACACATCCCTCTCCAGCCCCACCCTTTCATCTCGTAGGTCCTTTGAGCGTCGTTGTAATTCCCAAAAAAGAATTTGTATCTTCGTGAATATGTATCCAATGAACGTAAAAATAAAATTCATCTAAATTATTCATCAGAAAACGAAGATGAGTTATAAATTAGTACAATTTCCTAAGGTTTTATAGTGTACACTTCGACGACACAAGCAACATTATTATAAATGTCCTTACGGAAAGTTAATAACTTTGTAGTCAAGTCAAGTCAGCGAGTCAACACAGGCTGAGAAACGCTGGGGTACTTAGCGTCGTGCGGTCCGGAGGGACAGGTAGTGGTTGAGGGTCTCAAGTGGGTCTGAGTACAGGTAGCTCAGCCACTACGGTAGGTCGGTAGAGTAGGAGACAGCAGGGGAAGAGGAGGACGGGGGATTAGGGAGGGTCGTACTCAGAAAAGGTTACTCATTTGAGAAGAGTACTCCACCGGTTTCATGACCTCAAAGTCGAAATCGTAGTAAGGAAGGTTTCTTTAGGGTCCCGACTAGAGGAAGTCTTACCTGACCAACCTAGAGGAACGTCAGGTTCCCTGAGAGTTCTCAGAAGAGGTTGTGGTGTCAAGTTTTCGTAGTTAAGAAGTCGCGAGTCGGAAGAAGTGTCAGGTTGGGAGTGAAGGTATGTACTGGTGACCTTTTGGTATCGGAACTGATCTGCCTGGAATCAACCGTGTCATTACAGAGACGAAAACTTATACGAAAGATCCAACCAGTATTGAAAAGAAGGTTCCTCATTCGCAGAAAATTAAAGTACCGACGTCCGTGGTAGACGGCACTAGAACCTCGGGTTACGGAAGTGACGGGACCGGTCCTGTCTCCTGACGGCGGCCTCCTTGTCGACCACGGAGGTCCCAACGGATTGGCAGGACTGACGGTGGGACTCTACTATTTTCGACCACCAGTCCGAAAGGGCCACCGAACCTCCATTTGCTAGGCGGACGGTTACGTCCTCTGCACCCAAGTTCGGGACCACGCCCTTCTCGGGCGAACGGTGGCTCGCTGATTCGGGCTCGCAACGCGACGACTCGGGCGCGAGGTCTCGGCACTCGGGCGTCGACGACTCGGGCGCGCGACGGCGATGATTCGGGGGCGCGGGACCTCGGGCCCGAGGCGCCACTCTTCGGGGACGCCGCCCTTCGGGTGCAAGGTGTCGTGTCGCGTCGGCGCCGTTGGCCCCTTTCGGCGCCCGTCGCCGCTTCTGGGCCGCGTCGGTCGCTATCGTGTCTTATTTGGCTAAGATAATTTCTGAGTGTCAATGCATAGAACCTCTTCCTCGAGTTCAAGGAACCGAATTGCCCCTGGTTCACAATTTCAGTGCCACGATCGACGTGTCGGCGCAGGCTAACGTGGAGTGGTCCGAGGAGACCCGCACCCTAAGAGGTCCGTTCTCGTGACCTCACCCGTCAGTAAGGGAGGGGGTCCCCCAGAGGGGGTGAGTCCCTAGCTTGGGTCCTCTCGGTTGAGAAAAGGTGGACTCGGAGGTCCCTTCGGGGTCGCCCTCGGTTTTTCGAGACATAAGAGACGTAGTCCGATTCTGCGATCAAGTTAGTCAAGAACCAAGTTGTCGGCCTCTCCGGACTGGGATTGTCGTCCAGAAGGACGAGAGTAGAGGGGGACCGTCCCCGACTCCTTAGTGGGTGATGTGGGGGTCCTACCCCACCCAGTGTCGACAGTCTGTGCTCCGGGTGCTCCGGTAGGGTCCGAAGGGTCTCAGACGTCGAGACGCCCTCTGCTCGACCAGTGTCTGTTTGTCTACTACGATGTCCCGTCAACCCTGTCCACGGGTCCCTTAGAACAAATCCAACCACAACTTTACAAAATGGGTCCTACCCTCTTTGGTACCCTAGATGACTGATGTGGACCGGGGGCTGAAAATTATTTCATAAGAACCCTTCTTCAAGGGGTAGTGTTTCCTTCTTTATGTTTATAAATTTTTCGTTTGTTCAGTAGTCCCGAGACTCGGGACGACGGTATACGAGACGAAAAAACTCGAGTGTCGAATTGTAATTTTATTGTCCGAGCGTACGGAGTTTATAGAGATGACGACAAGGAATGAAGGTGATGAACTTTTCCGACAGTCGACGACAGTGAACCTCCGTAATGGTATAATCGCTGGTGACAAACGACGAACGTCACACCGTGCCGGTAATCAAATTATTCGGACGACAAGAGAACCTACTGTGGGGTCCGACAGATGCGCTCTCGGTGTCCGACCTCAAACTGAAGATTGTTTCCACGACTCCCACCCTCCGACCTCGCTGGTGAAATATGTATGACTACTCTCTTTGCCTCAAGTCAACGTAGTCCGATTTGAAATGACTACCCGGGGCACAAAAAAATTTCACAAAGTTGGTGAAATACCAAGGTACCCGATTGGTCGGAACCTATTTTAGGTCTGTACAGGAGTCTCTCGTCTTTTCGTTCGAACTCTGGACGTTCTTCAGTTTGAGCCTCCGTCTCGGGAAATTAAGTGAGGCGTATTTATCGACTCGGACGTCTTCTTCGGAGGTCAGTCTCCACAGGACCTAATATTGCTCTTAAAAGAGCTACCCTTCCTCTCTTTACGGGAAAGGTGAACTTCTTTACTAACATTACCTTTACACACTCGGTCAAAAGGCTCCCCTCAACGACTTCGCGTGACTAATTTTGGTGGTACTCCCCTCCTCCGTCTCTCTACCTCGGTTCCGACTCGGTGAGTGTCAGACGCCGCAAGGACTCTCGCCTCTCTCGGTCGGGTGGAAAGAAGGGGACGGGGCCCGGCGGGGGTGGGTGACGACTGGGCCGTAATCTCTTAATCTTGGACGGTCGGACGTCCTGACGAGTGACAAAGACTGGTGACACATGACCAATGATTCGATGAGGTGGCTCCTATTTTACCCTTGGCTCGTTGGGGTCTCTGTTACAGGAAAGGTTGTTTCGGATTAGTGACGGGACCTAAGTCCCTAAGTCTCCCTTCTCCACTTCTACGCGTCCGTTAAGGTCGTGTGCCGTCACACACTACTGTAAAGAATCGAATGTATGTTTATAACAACTAACTAAATTCCTTAAGGCAAAGGTTCTCTTATGTTGCTTCTGTGTTTCCCCAGTCCATAGGACTAGTTTCGGCGGATGTTATATCGTTAGTGGACCTTAGGCACGTTCAGGAACCGTTACATCCTATTTGTTCGAGATTTCGTTACTAAGGGTTTAAAATCAGTGACCGTAAATACGTTGCAGCGAAAACGGTATAGGTGTATATAATTATAAAAGGAAATTTAAGTGGAATTTTGTTGAGTAATTTTTTCAAAATCAGAGGGAGACTCGTTAGCAAAGACACTTTAGTGTGAAACTATACGTCGACACAAAAAAGATTACAAGTAAATTTTTACGTATTGACAATTTTACTTTGTCAAGTAGGTATTATTTAAAGTTTAGTAGAACATATGGAGTTCCCTTGTGTGACCTTTTTTTCCCTATTTCATAAAGTGGAGTCCAACTGAACTCTCTGACAAAGATTTATAGTATTTTTTTATTCTTATTTCTCCTAAAACATGATAAATGGTGGTCCTACAAGTACTTCCTGAACCTATCTAACTTCTCTATTTAAAGTGTGGAAGACACATTCCTTTTTATTCATTCAGGCCCTAGTGAATGTACTTTAAAAGACCTATGAGCGAGTCCCGGTACAGCTACTACAAGTCTCGTAGCACCATTACGAAGACGCGACTGTCGTCCTCCCGCTCCTCCACGTCCCTCAACCGCAGCAGTGGAACTTCAACTTCTCGAACCGCCTGCATAGGGTCTCGGAGACCCTAGACCAAATTTTATTTTGGGTCTTCTTAAGAGTCTGTGTGCGTGTGTGGGTCGGCGGTAAAGTCATAGACTTTCAGTTTCATAATCAGCGAGTCAACACAGGCTGAGAAACGCCGGGACACCTGACATCGGCGGTCCGAGGAGGCAGGCAGCCTAAGAGGTCCGTCCTTCTGACCTTGACCAACGGTACGGGAGGAGGTCCCCTAGAAGGGTTGGGTCCCTAACTTCGGTCCAGAGTGTGTGCCTCCCGTCTGAGACACGGTAGACTCGGGGGCCCCTGCGGAGACTAAGAGACATTTGCAACCCTCAACAAAGGGGTACACACTGTAAGTCTAAAATTCGGTATGAATACCGGCGGGGTCCTATAATTGGTGTTTGTGCTTCTGTCTCCGGGGAAGTTCACTGTCTTACTGACTACTTCACTACGTCTGAAAGAGTCGTATTGACGGTCAGGGTTTAGAAGGTAAAGAGGGATTTGTTAGAGAGAGAAAAGGGTGTGTTGACGAAATGAAAACTAATACGGGTTCTATTAAAGTGAGATTTACCTCTGTATTGTTTAACGGTTTTCAAAAATTTGACGGAATCGACTTGTCAAGGGTAAAAAAGGGTTCATCACGACTTTACTTTCATGAATCATTCAAAGTTTTGAAATTTGCCTCGAAAGGTTTACTAGTGTGTGGACACTGAGAAAGGTTCAAGGAAACAGGACCTAGAGTTCCTCTATGCGTTTGTTTGTTTGTTTCGTGGGTGTGGAAAGGTTTGACGTCGGGTTTTATTGTGGTGGGTTCTTCGTCTGAAGCTCCGGTGCGTGTTACGCCCACATAGGTTCACACTCGTCCTGGGCTACGTTGAGATTGGAAATTACAGACGTCGACAAGTTCTGAAAGAAGTCTTAGTGGGTTATGTTCGCAACTATTTTACGTATGCATTGCCTATACACTTGTGGTCTCAAAGGCATGTCCAAATTGTCATAAGTGGACGGTTCGTCCTCTGGACCCAAACTAGGGACCCTACCCTTCTAGGGGACCTCCTCCTTTACCACTGGGTGAGATCACAAGAACGGACCTCTTAGGGTACCTGCCTCCTCGGACCGTCCGACGTCAGGTGTCCCAGTCTCTCAACCCGTGCTGTCACGCGTCGTCGTCGCCGTCACCTCTCGCCCCGGACCTCAGCCTAAAGTCCCGTCCGAGTGCTGCCCGGAGGAATCGTGCGCCGGGTCCTACGGCGGACGGACGAGCGAGGCTGGGGCCGGGCCCGACCTGGGGAGACGAGAAGACGAAGGAGGGTCGGGGACACTGGCGCGAGGAATCGTCCCTCGGCACTGGAGACAGACAGGGGTGTAGAAAAACAAAAGGAGAGACTTCAAGGTAAAAACTACTTGTACAATTTTTACGACCAAATCTCCCCGCAAGACGAAGACTCGGGATCTTAGGGTCGATAGTGTCACCCCTGGATAGCAGAATACCCCCACTCCCCTCCCAGACGTCAGGTCTCTCCTCTGCACGGAGCCCGCCCAGGGGGTCGGAGCACGCCTCTGGTCTCGCCGAGACGCAGGTGAAGGAGGGGGCGTTGGAGGAGACCCAGTCTGTCGTTGCCGAGACTCCTGTTCCCCCGAAGGGACACCGAGTCGAGCATTTCTTAGGCGGACGTTACGTCCTATGGTCCCAAGCTGGGGACCCAACCCTTCTAGGGGACCTCTTCCCTTTCCAATGGGTGAGGTCATAAGGCTGGACCTCTTAAGATACCTGATATCTCAGGTACCCCAGAGTTTCTCAGTCTGGGCTGACTCGCCGAAAGTGAAAGTAAAGTGAAAGTGATTCCTGCTCCCGGGGAGGGGCAGCGGGAGGGACGGACCCCCCGTCCGTGTACCGTGTCGCAAGACGACCCCCGGAGGCCTCCGGGTGCACCGTGGGTGTCTCGAGGTCGTTGAGGAGGGGAGGGGTCCCTGTCGGTTGACGCACCTGTCGTGAGCCGGACGATAGACCTCTCCGAGTTTTTCCGTCCATGTGAGCGCTACAGACAAAAGTCCCTCCAGGTTAGGTTAGTTCTTTTTTGCCTATGTCCTGGGTTTCACCACGAGAGTCTCCGGTCCGACTGGACTTCCTTAAGGTCCAACCAAGGAAGTAAGTGGGTCGTAATCACTCACGGATGGTGCACGGTCCGTCGCACGGTCGACGGTCCCGTTTCGTCACTACCACTGACAGCCCCCAAGGACGGGAGCCCCTTGGATTCAGATCTCTCTTTCTGTCGCTCGTCCTCGCGTCCCCTCCTCCCTCCTCGCCTCATCCCTCGGGCCACTTCCCCGAAGTCCCTCCTCCGCCCTTCTCCAGGACCACGGCTCCCTCCGCCCGCCACCCAGTGGGGGGTGTCGAGAGCGACGTCGTCGCGTACCAGTCCGGTCGCCGCTCGGCACGCTCCGGTCCGTCGTCCTGGACCTGTGCCTGCCCCAGAGAACCAAGGGCGCCGGGGGCCAGGGGTCGCCCTCGGCGGATCGCGGGAAGCGGTCCGAGGTCCTCCAGTCTACGCACCCGTGTCGGGCCGGACGGCCCCCTTCGCACACAAGCCCCTCGACTGGGAACTCAGTGGGAGCCCGGCCGCGAGCCCTCACACGACCCCAGTGGTGGTCGTAGAGGGTGGACCACCCGGTCGCCCGTGCCCCGACGGCGGCCCTTCCACCTCTGGCCGCCTCGCGCCGGGACGCCGGTCCACCCGTGGCGCCCCCGAGCAAAGCCCCCCGACGACACGCAACGACAAGTGGGAGGAGGTACAAACTGTCCCTGTCCAGAGGAGACGCATGTGGCGGTCGTAGGAGGCCGGCCGGTTACGGGCCCGGGGAGGCCACTGCCTCAGGGACGACGCGTCGAGTCGGGGTCCGAGACACTCGCTCGCCGCCCCCTGAGGGACCGTTGGGGACCCCAGTGGTTCACGACTGGACAGGGGTGGGCTGGACCCCTCGGGAGGTCTAACGTACACACTGGAGGTTTTCGTCCCGGGCCGGACGGAACACAGACGTGTCGACGGCGAGGTCGCCTGTTTTGGGCCCCGGACACGGCTCTTGAGTCGCAGGGGCCCCTCTCCGAAGTCCCGTCGGGGTCCCCCGGCTTGCGTCGGCCAGGGGTGGGGTCTGACGCGACTTGCCTCGCCCGCGGCCCGGAGGCCCGCGCCCCGGCCGCCCTGACTGGACAGACCTCTACCGCTCGACGTCCCGGTCCATCTTCCGCCGGACCACCAGGCACCCGCTGTCCGACACCCGGGACGTTCTCGTACCCGTCGCCAATCCCGTAGTCCCCGAGGGTCGCCACGAAAATGAATATGGCTCCGGGGTATAATTGTTAGAGATACAACGTGTGTTTACTTTCATAAACTATCGGGAATGCCCGAGTTGCAAAGAAAAATATGTTCTACAGTAGCATCAGACAGAGGTCATTCAAGAAGGCTCTGGGGTAAACCGCGCCGTGACTGCATTCGACGCCTAAGGAGAACCGGGTACAAACGTACCGGGTAGAAAACTGTGGAGAAATGAAAGCGTAAAAGGTATAAGAATATTCAGTCACTGGAGAGAACGTTTGTCTAATCTCAATTTAACGAATATTTAGGTCACAACGACAGAAACAGATCGAGATATTCTGTCAGTGAATATTAATAGTATGACTAAGTATATAAACCAAAATTCATAAAGGAAAAACCCCACGAAAGATAAAAAGGAGGGCCTAGGGCCAAAGGAAGACGAAAGAAAGGAATAAAACCTTAATAATGAAAGATTTGTCGAAATTGAAAATTTGGTCAGTATGGACAACGATTTCCAAAATGTCGTAAAAATTTATACTTATGGGAATCATGTTAGTTCAGATTGATGTCGAGTTTCGAAAACAAAGGCAATTTGAGAAGGGAGACAGGTGATCGATTACCTTACGTGCAGAGGAGAACCGGGACGTGCACCCTACTGTGCAAAGACCCAAAGTAGAACGTAGCCGTTACCGTCGGCTACTCGGACCGAAGCTCTTCTTCGGACTCCACCTCTTAGGCGTCCTGTGACAGACTGCGGGGGTCGCCCGCGGAGGGAGTCCGACCCGTCCGCTCCGGTGCACAGTGGGACCCTCCGCACTTGTGAGGACCGTCCGGCTGCCGACGACACCAATTCAAAACCGAACCGGAACTACGATGAAGTAGGTTTAAAGACCTAAAGTCTCTTTGGTATACTTTTAGTTTCCGGACCGAAACGAACATTTTACTCCAAAACCAAAAAACTACTTGACGTCCCTCTTTACCTCCGATGAGTAAGTGAGAAAACTTCCAAGGTGATTCAGGGTGGATCAAAAGATTTCTGTACATTGACACTGTACATTCTGAGGTACGGGTTTGTGATCTGACAGATAGTTGACCGAAAACCGCGGTTATCCTTCTCCGATATGACCGGACAATGAACTACCGTTCGTACAGTAAGAACGAAAATGCACCTTCAGATGACATAAAATATTTGTTGAGTTTTACACCGATATCTACTCTGTATTAAGACACAGATTGTCAGACCACCCTTCTCTTTTTGTTTGAAAATGAAAGAAATTTTCCGTGACATCTCGTCTGATTAGTGTTTGCCCCTCCCGGTCTGTCACTTGTTTTGAAGTCTGACAGGACAGTTGTAAGACACTAATTCCCTCCTAGAAGATGGTCGTTTAAGTTCTACTTTTTCTTACGGTTTAGTGATATCTCAGTTGACACCGTTTGTGCGGCTCCTACCTAAAGATATCATTATTCCGGAAAAATTGTCCCGACAGACAGACGACACCCCTTTTTCAGAAGACTTACAAACGTTGGGTCTTTTATACACTTGAAGTTGTTGGGCCCCGTGATAGACCCGTTTCTGGGACTACGACCCTTTCTGACTTCCGTCCTCTTCTTCCCCTGCTGTCTCCTACTCCACCGACCTCCGTAGTGGCCGAGCTACCTGTACTCAAACTCGTTCGAGGCCCTCAACCACTACCTGTCCCTCCGGACCGCACGACGTCAGGTACCCCAACGTCTCAGCCTGTGCTGACTCGCTGACTTGACTCGACGAGACCCGTTTACAGCATCGAGTACACACCCTGATCCCCCTTGCTCCCCCACTCCACCCTGGGAGACAAGGAAAATGTTAGAATTCTCGCTTTGAGGGTAGGGACCCTTTATTCGAACGGAGTTTTGTGTCGACCTCCTGAAGAGAGTGAAATCAGATTCTTCGACTCCGACTTCTGAACGGAAACAACGGGAACCTCTACGACATAAAGATCACCTCCGGATGAGTCTTACGGGGTCAAAAGTAATGAACTGTCCGTAACCAAAAGGTACTTAAACATGTAGTTTCTTAAAAAAAGAAACCACAAGTATTTTTTATTCTAACCTTACAGTACCAAAGACAGAGAGGGTTAATAAGTCCCTTTTACTTATGTTTTACTTAATACTTCTCTGAAACTTAATCAATCGTAATAAATAAAATAGAGTAGAAGAAAGTGTTAATTAATTTGGTCGAAGGATGTTGGGAGTTTTTCTTAAGGTGTCTCGATTGTAAAAGAGTCGTGTCAAATCTAAAAAATGTTTACTTCAATTTAATTTAGTACCAACGGAGATGGGTTGTGGTTGGTTCATCTTTCGACCGTCACCAGACCTCTTGAGTCCCACACCTATTCTTACCAAGACTGGTTCCCAGGAAGGATGAATCGTGGACGTTTGTTAATAATCGATAATTGGGTGTCGTGGTTCTTTCTCTGTACGATCTTTAGAACCGTAGGGACCCCGCGCAATCCCGACTTCTCGGCGGTCACACCGACTACCACTTCTACGTCAGCGGGCTAAAGACTACTCAATTTCGAATTGCGTGTGAAAGATTTTGTCGAACAAAGGTGTTGAACCAATTTCTCTGTTAGACCAGTGAAGTCGGCTACTTTCCTTTCTTCTTTGTACCTCAGCGGGTTCTTTTGATCTTTTCGAGTACCACAAGTAGAGTCCATCTGAGATTTTCGGGGAGAAGTCGACGCGTCCTGCTGAAGCCGTCGCTCCGCAGGACACTGTGGCACAGACATGCGGGTGTCCTTTGGACGAGCTGTCTTTAGTGGTTCGGCACGTCCGCTCTCCTTCCCGCAACCACTAGAACTTTTGACGTTCGGACGACCTGGGACATGCACTTATCTCTCGTCGGGAGATTTCGGGTAAGGGTGCACCATAGACCACTTCGACGATTCTCTTTGAGTTTAAGGAGTTTCACAGTAGTGTCCCTTCGAGTGTTTCACGGAGGGAACAGTTTCGTGGAGGCATAATTAATTAAGGTGCGAAGGAGGTGTCCTTGTCTTTGTCGACAATTTGATGACCGGGTGACTCCGGTGGTAGATAAGTAGGTGGGTGGGTAGATAGGTAGGTAGGCAGGTCAGGAAGTAAGTAGGTAGGTCGGTGAGTCGGTCGGTCGGTAAGTGAGTCGGTCGGTAGGTAGGTAGGTAGGTAGGTAAGTGAGTGAGTAGGTAGGTAGGTAGGTCAGTAGACAGGTAGGTCGGTGAGTCGGTCGGTAGGTAGGTAGGCAGGTAAGTGAGTGAATAGGTAGGTAGGTAGGTCAGTAGGCAGGTAGGTCGGTGAGTCGGTCGGTCGGTAGGTAGGCAGGTGCATACGTCATGGATGACACTACGGTCCGGGATCGGGGTCACTCTCGGGGTCACTCTCGGGGATCTTCGACGGTGAGTCTAGTTAAGTAGAAGAATCTTTCGAGACGTTTGTTGTGACAAAAAGAAGTGATGTGAAAACATGTCCTGTTTACTCAACCAGGTTGGAGAATCCGACTTGAACATTCGTATACTTGTCGACTTCCAAAGTTATAATACCACGTTAGTGCATTTACCCTACAGAAGTTTTTAGTGGAAAGACTTAGGCTCTCCCTCGTTTGGGAAAACTTGAGACTGAGGTCAGTACTGGCTCAGTAAAAGTGTGCAATCGAGACGTTGGAGTGGTGCAAAACTCAATGTAGTAAAAGAAAAATTGGTTTTTAATGGTTTGTCAACATAATTGTCTTAACACCCTTCTGAATTTTATATACTATTTTTTTTTTAAGAGTGGGTTTACTGAAAATTTATAGGTAAATGTATATTCTTCACTGTGTTCAGAAAGAGTACAAGAATTTTAGAAAGGGAATATCGAAAAGCACTGTGCGTGCCAGTGTCTGATCCTCTCAGGATCAGTTACACATGAACTTTGTTTTATAAAACTAAGGAAATTTTTTATATGACTTTATGTGTATTTATGTTTAAATCCAATCGGAAGGGGTTATATTAGTGTACCCAATCATCCTAAAATAAGGAGAAATAAGGGTATACTTGTTTATAAAATTTTTAGGGAAACTTGATCTTTGATTCTTTTTCTCCCTGTTTTTCTTTAAGTCCGGTTCCCTTGTCGACAATGTATTGTGCCTCAATGCTCGACGCGCCGAGTTCCGTCTGGTGGTGGTACCGACAAAAATCTCTCGGTCATCTGCTCGACCAAATTCTTTTCGCTTTGTCTACATTACTGGTGAAAGAATCCGTAGGTACACACCCAAAATGTTTCATCCTGACCTTTTAAATTTTGAGGTCTAGTAAACTTTACCTTTACGAAAGGTGTGCGCCACGACTTCTCGTAGTTGTCTTTGAAGCGCGGCTCTGTCCTCCAGACAAACGTCGACAGTCAACCACGAAAGACAGTAATGGTCAGACCCTGACCGTCACACTTCCTCGATGCCACTCGGACGATCCCTACCCTTTCCTTTCTCTACCTTCGTAGAGTCTGCTTGACTTTGGGTCGCCGTTACTAAAGTACTTTCCTCCTCGTGCAGGTCCACTGCCTAGACGTCCGTTGGGACCAAGATCCCTGTCTCTGGGTGGTTGTTAGTAGTCCCTGGTCTCCCGCGAGTCTGGTGGCGTGTTGACGTGAGTCGAGTGTGCGACCACTTCGCTACGAGTTTTAAGAGGTTCGGTCCGAAGTCGTCATGCACTTGGCACTTGAAGTTCGACCAAAATCTTTTCCGTCTCCTTGGTCTCTAGTTTAACGGTTGTAACGACCTAGTACCTTTTTCGTTCTCTCAAGGTCTTTTTGTAGATAAAGACGAAATAACTGATACGATTTCGGAAACTGACACACCTAGTGTTATTTGACACCTTTTAAGACTCTCTCTACCCTTATGGTCTGGTGGACTGGACGGAGAACTCTTTGGATATGAGTCCAGTCCTTCGTTGTCAATCTTGACCTGTACCTTGTTGTCTGACCAAGGTTTGTCCTTTTCCTCATGTAGTTCCGACATATAACAGTGGGACGAATAAATTGAATATACGTCTCATGTAGTACTCTTTGCGACCCGACCTTCTTCGTGTTCGACCTTAGTTCTAACGACCCTCTTTATAGTTGTTGGAGTCTATACGTCTACTGTGGTGGGAATACCGTCTTTCACTTCTTCTTGATTTCTCGGAGAACTACTTTCACTTTCCCCTCTCACTTTTTCAACTGAATTTCGAGTTGTAAGTCTTTTGCTTCTAGTACCGTAGGCCAGGGTAGTGAAGTACCCTTTATCTACCCCTTTGTCACCTTTGTCACAGTCTGAAATAAAACCCCCCGAGGTTTTAGTGACGTCTACCACTGACGTCGGTACTTTAATTTTCTGCGAATGAGGAACCTTCCTTTTAATACTGGTTGGATCTATCGTATAATTTTTCGACTCTGTAATGAAACGGTTGTTTCCAGGCAGATCAGTTCCGATACCAAAAGGGACACCAGTACATACCTACACTCTCAACCTGACACTTCTTTCGACTTCTTAACTACGAAAACTTGACACCACAACCTCTTCTGAGAACTCTCAGAGAACCTGACGTTCCTCTAGGTTGGTCGGGTAGGATTTCCTCTGGTCAGGACCCACAAGTAACCTTCCTGACTTCGATTTCGATTTTGAGGTCATGAAACCGGTGGAGTACGTTTCTCAACTGAGTGACCTTTTCTGGGACTACGACCCTCGCTAACCCACGTCCTCCTCTTCCCCTGCTGTCTCCTACTCTACCGACCTACCGTAGCGGCTGAGTTACCTGTACCCAAACTCACTTGAGACCCTCAACCACTACCTGTCCCTCCGGAACGTACGACACTAAGTACCCCAACGTTTCTCAGTCTCTACTGACTCGCTGACTTGACTTGACTCTCTAGGAGGGCTTTGAAGTCCCATCCATTGACTCGAAGATTATATTGTGGTTCTTCAGTCCCATTGTGTCTATAAATTCCTCTGTCCTAGTTATGGTTAAGATGTGACCTGCAGTGCCACGATATGAGAGTCGCTAGGTAGTGTGGAGGTCCTTCTTAGTCTAGTCCCGTGGCACCACGTCCCCCGCAGGGTGCACCGTGACCACCACTTCTTGGGCGGACGGTCACGTCCTCTACATTCTCTGGACCCAAGTCAAGGACCCAACCCTTATACGGGACCTCCTCCCGTACGTTGGGTGAGGTCGTGAGAACGGACCTCTTAAGGTACCCGTCTCCTCGGACCGCCCGATGTCAGGTGGTCCAACGTTTCTCAGTCTGTGCTGAATCGACGTCGTCGTCACCACATCACCCATGGTCTCTTCGACCAGTCGTAGTCTCTGGAACTGGCAGGGCTGAAGGTGTCGGTGTCCGGAGACCGAGAAGTAGGGACGCAGAGTCTGGGAGTGGACGTCACTTGTGTGTGGAACAGAACAGATGAATGACTACACCCGGTTTCGAGTTTATTTCCCGCACTTTCCCGGGACCCTGTGTGTTCGTAACAGATTGTATCCCGGAAGAGATTAAAGTACTTTCCGTGTCGCTACCCCGACTGGCATTCCACAATACCTTGTGCCGTCCCTATCTCTCGGGACCCGGACGACCGGACTGACAGAATCCATCATAAAGTCTCTGACAGGATTATAGACCGAAAAAAGTAAAGGATTATATTTTTAGACGTCGAACTGTACAATTTTTTCGTTCGCTTCTTACTAGGAAAAAGATCTACTACTTTTTACAGAAATTATTTTCCTTAGTAGAGGCACCTGTATTTTTCATGGAGAGAACCTCGACTTTACTGAGCTAATCCTTACTTTTATACGGGTCTACTTATTTGCCTACGTCTTACACCTAGACGTGCCGTCGTTCACTGCGTCGTGCGAAGTACGACACACGAGCCACGAGTTCTCCTTTCTGAGGGTCCCCACCTTGTGACAAATGTATTAGGAGTATTTATAGAGAAGAAAAATATGAGTGGTGTGAGACCACAGTAACACATGTCGGCTCACTTCTCTCCTCGAGGGTGAGTGGAGACTTTACGTTCTTCGCGGAAAGAGACCTCCTGGAGGACGTGGGGAGCGTCTCTTCGATTCCTTTCCCAAGTCAATCAGTCACTGTACCTCGTTTATGCTTTGTAGTGTCTTGGTGTGTAGACCGACCAATCCTCGGTGTCTAAGACCCGCGGATGTACGGGTCACACGGGACCACGATATCTCCTACCGTCCGTTTCCGGTCCGGTCGACTCCAGGAATGCGAACCCGTATTGAGACGTTGGTACGGTTCCCCTCTTACCCGCCACCGACCCGTTAGAACCATGGGGGTCCCTTTCCCCGGGTAGAAGTTTTCTGGTCGACCCTTAAGGTCTCTCCTTTTGTAAGAGTTCCCGTCCGTACATTAGGGGTCCACTTCGTTCTGAGACGGTTTTACCTGATCCTCTCTAAGTTCGTGGTCACCCACCTAATCTGTCAGAAGTCTCTCGGAAGACCGTGGTTCTTGGTTCCTGTGGTCGGATTCCGGTTCTCTCTGGTCAAATTAAGTCCACCCGTTACGGGTCCTGGAGACTATAGAACTACACTTGGGGTCTCTGTCTGGCCCGTTCGAGTTATCGTTCTGATATTTAGTCGAGTTGGGACGGGGACACATGTCCTGTACTCTTTCCCGTGGAGTCTTGGACCATCTTCGATTTTTCTATGAGGATTGACGTTGTTGTCTTTTTCAGGACCAATACCAACGGAGACCTCTACCGGGAATAGATTGCTTAGGTCGTTCCGTCTCGGGTAGGACTGTAACGAGACTCCTACCACCTCCCGACGGTCTTGACCCACATCGACTTTGGGTACCGATTGAGTCTTGTTCTCATTCACTCGATCTCCCTTTGTCTCCTCACTTGGTCCCCTTGGTGCCCGTGTCTACTTGGGTTGTCCCGGTACGCTGAGTGGGTCCCGAGTAGTCCCCATGTCTGGTTTCTTAAATGTACCTATTTATGTTCCGTGATTTAAAGTGAAGTGACTTTCAGACGATTTCAATTTTCTACAAAACCCATAACGGTCATATAGTTCACATATGCTTTTTAACCGTTTTTTAGGTAATGACTCTTAGTTACCTATACGTTTTAAAGAGGTCCTAGAAATCCCTAGCTTGGGTCCAGAGGACGTAACCTCCGTCTGTGAAATTGGAGACTCGGTGGTCCCTTCGGGGAAACTATAAAATCTCGTCTCCTTTCTTTATAAACCCCATTGTACACTTTATTTGAGCTCGTTATAATGTTTCCTTCTTTTTCCTTCACTACGCTCCCATCACAAAAGAGAATTCCCCGACACTGAAGACACCTGTGAACTTCCCGAGGGTCCACCGGCCGTTTCAAGATAGAGGACTCGTCCCACCACTGACATTCTTATAAAAGGGAATATTATTAAATAACTCAATCTATTAGTAAAAAGTCTAAAAAAAAAAACCATAGACACAATATAAAGTGTCGTTTTGTAAGTTCTTTATTATCTCAAGTACTTTTGTTAAATCGTTAACTGGGAAGGGCGTTTGTAACTTGACTTTTGGAGTAATTCACGTCTTTTGTATGAATTCTAACAAAAAATCGGTTCTTGTGTAGATGACTTTGTCATTTATGCAGGTCTCACATCCCAGTGACGTACCTGACACGCGGGGACCTGTGTGCGTGCACGGACACTCGATTCTGCACGTTTACCTCCCCCGCCCGGGACTCTTTGGTTCCACCCGAAAGACCCCCTCCACTCGGGGTTTGTGAGGACGTAAGAACCCGGATGCTGGTTGTAGGGAAGTGTGTCCCGCCCGAGCCGGCCCCGACCCCGTGTCGACCGACGTCCGGTCCCCCAACGCAGTAGAGAGTATCGTGTCGAGACCCGTCTGGGGGGTGTACTTCTCCCTGGACCCACGGGTCCGGGTCCCGGTAGCAGTGGGCGAGGGGCAGAGACGGGACAGACTCGTTTCTCCTGCGGCCCCCGTCCCGGGGGTCCTGTCCCCCTGGGCGGGACGCGGAAGGCCTCGGAGCCCCGTCGCCGTCACGGCGGTCGGGGGCACCCACCGGGGTGAGTGGCAGTCACCGGACGTCTGACATCCAGTCGGGGTCCCGGTCCATCGGAAACCGGAACTTGAGACTGCAAAAGAGAGGACGTAGTTGGTGGCAAAACCGTTTGAAGAGCCGAAGAAGGTTGACTTTTTGTCTAGTCAATTGTTGTCGTTGGACGTCTTAAGGATCACTCTCACGGGGCTTCGTAGACGACGGTCTCTGCCAAAGACTGCTCAGTGACAATTTTGTTCAGGTTTCGGAAGGTCCCGGTGAGACCTCTGCCACAAGAGAGTTAGACTCGGAGAGTTTGTCCGGAGTCCTGGGGGTGGACCGGAAAAAGGAAATTTGATGGGGCACAACGAAAAGACGGAGGAAGGGTTCCGGGGAAAGTGTGAGACACCCCGACAAGGTAGAGACGAGAAGGGGTCGCCCGAGACACCGACCCGACACGACCTGAGTCTTCAATGCGTGCAGACATGCACACTAAACGTTTCTTGTTTCCAGAACTTTACAAAACACGAAGTCAGCAAGGAAAATTGTACTATGTTTCTCAGGAAATCCGCACCAAAAAGAAGATATTCGACAATTTTCAAAAGTGGATAAATAAGATAACTCAACCGGTCTTTCAAGCAAGTCCGAAACATGCGTGTCCGGTCTTTGGGCTTACTTGAGAAACCGGTTCGGGTATGTGATGGGTTCCGTATCGAGAGTGGGGTCGTCGAAGGTTACCCCTTCGTCACGTCGGCGTTTGGTGTGGGCGCCATTCCGCTGGACGACGCGTGGAGTAGTCTCTGTTTTCGTCGTTCCAAACAAGGAGGCCTCGTACCATTCATAACTACGATAACTTCGACCCCCTGTCATGGACCTACTGTCGACTAATGTGAGAAAGGAAGACACCATAAAACTTTAAAATTATTATTTTTATAAAATTTTTGTGTCTTTACTGAACGATAAGAGTAGAACTTTTTTTGTCCAAATAAATTCCGCAGTACCTCAACTTGTCACGGTGCCGACCTTCGACCGTGCGGGTTTCTCGTTTCCAAACCAGGGGCCGGGCCAGGGGCCGGGACCGGGGGGAGTCTTAGACGGACGAACGGAGGAGCGAACGGTGCGGTTCGACGACTTTGGACGTGTCCGGTGTGCTGCGGAAGTGTCGACACTAAGCCCACTCTTGGACGAGAAAGTTCTACGGAGAAAAGAAGGTGTAAAGGACGGACAGGGTGGAGGTTAAGGGGGAGGCGACCCACTCTTATTTGCCTTTTTTTGTTCGTTGTTCCTGGTAAGATTTTTGGAGTCGGTCCTCGGAGACCCGACAAACCCGTTGAAGAATAGTACTTGGGGTTGTACTTCAATCTCCTCCTGCACCTCTGGGGTGACGCACACTGCCAGTAGGTGTGTGGTAGAGTCGCTGTCGGACGATCGCAGACGAGTTTCCCACATAAAAACTCCTTCATGTGGCTTAGTTACCTATGCTCAAACTCGTTTGAGGCCCCCTGTCCCTTCCCGTCCCTCCGGACCAGACGACGACAACCGCCGCAGTGTTTCTCAGCCTGTGCTTGTCGTTGCTAACGATGTCCAGTCCGAGAAGGGCTTAAGATTGGGCTTGTTCTTGCAAACTCTCCTTTCGGAGACACGTTCCTCTCCCTACCCCCCCGACCCGAGTGTGTGTTCGATTTCGCCTCCCACGGAGAACCGAAATGTCTTCTCGAGTCCGATTCTCCCTCGGCGATTCCCCGGTCGGGAAAGGCCAGGACGTGCTGAACGCATGTCCTACGAGGACTCTTACGCAAGGTCAAGATAGAGTGGTAAAGATGGAGACTTCGCGTAAGGGTACCTTTTCTTCGTGGACCTCAAAATGACTAAGGACTTCAGGGACCCCACCCTCGATTCCGGGCTCTTCCGGTCTCCGGGTCCGGTCCCCGGGCCCCGAGCTCGTCGGAACGGACACACGCCGGTTACTAAGGACGCCAGGGGAGAGGTGGGTCTATTCCCTCGTCCCGAGCGCCCGTGAGTGGGTCACGTCCCTCGGGTGTGTGTCGAACCGCCGGTCGTCGCCCTACCGCCGCAGCAGGCCGAAGTCCGCCTATGTGAGGAAGTCGTGGAAGTGCCGCGCGCGTCTGAACCGCTTTCCTCTCGCAGAGACACTCTGAGTCGCAAAGACTCGTCTTGGTTTTGGACTTCAGAAGGGTCTCCCCAAAGACCACTCCTGTGGGAGATTTACTCCAAAAGGTTGAACCCGGGTTGGTTCGCCCCCAGACCCCTACCACCATTGGTCCCCACCTTGAAGACCCCCTGACCCCTCATTTGACACCAGTTCCGTTCACTTTTACGAGGGGACCGTAGCCACGGGACCGAAGTAAGGGATGGACACGTCAACGACACTTTCCCTTTCTTCTGTCGCCTCCAAACACCGTAATATCCTTTACTTGACGGGTTGAATTTTGCACACACACAGACACACAATCAGTGAGTCAACACAGACTGAGAAACACTGGGGTACCTAGCGTCGGGTGGTCCGAGGAGCCAGGTACCCTAAGAGGTCCGTTCTTATGACCTCACCCAACGATAAGGGAAGAGGTTCTCTAGAAGGGCTGGGTCCCTAGTCTGGGTCCAGAGGACGTGACGTCCGTCTAAGAAATGGCAGACTCGGTGGTCCCTGCGGGCTAAATTTCGCATGGTATGTTTCAGAGGCAGAGGTGAACGGGCTTTTGTTAGAACACAGAGTCTGAACTGATAAATGATTTCCCGGGTTTGATTGTTCTTTTTGTCACCGGTGACAGAGATAGCTCTCACAAGCCCGGCCCTGATGAAATCGTGGAACACCCACAGTAGAGTGACGGACTACTGTTCAGACACTTCGACCCTGGTGCACAGATACCCCACCTGTGACTCCCTGGGTGGCCCCCCGTACGCCGGCTCTCCCGTCGCGGTCCGGGGAGAGGTGTCAGGAGGGAAAGTTGGTGTGTGTCGGATTGGTGTGTGTTCGATTGTGTCGGTACAGAACGATTGCTATTAATTGTCTGCACGGGGAGGTCCCTGTCGACTGTGCGAATCTGCTCACTTTCCCCAACCACACTTCTTGGCTGGAATCAAATTCGGTATAGAATTGTTTCAATGTTGTTGATCTTTTTTGCGGTCTTAAAGTTTTAAAAAGAAGAGTCACTGCAGAGGTACAACCGGGGGTTTATTAATTTGCACTGGTAAGTAAAGAACTACTGGTGTCCCCTCAAAGTCTCTTGACCACGTCTGCAGATGGCCCGGGGTGGAGTGGCGCACTCTCAGCTGACTGGGCACCCGCGCCCCCTGACGTACGGCGCCCCTCTGAGTGGAAAGGTCGTCGGTACTCGCTGTCTCGCTTGACCATGGTATCCACCTTGAGGAGCTTCCGTTTGAAGTACCGAGAGAGGTTCGTGACCAAGCCTCTCTTCTTCCGTCTGTCCGCCCCACTCGACGGCCGCAGGGCCGACCTGTCCACACTCGCACACAGGGCGGTCTGGACGGAGGCCCTCGCGACTCGTGTGGGAGGGTGTCACTCGTGGGGGCGCCCGGGGGTCGGTGTGCGACACGGTGTCCGGTCCTGCCAGACGTCGACCGATTGTGTCGGAAAAGACCAAGTCAGAGTCGTATAAAATAAATGTCAGGTAAAATGCGTAGAATCACATATCGAGACTCTCAAACCTGTTTACGTGTATTGTTACATTGGTGGTTATGTCTGATTTACTTCGCGTCAGGTTGGACGGTAGGGGGGTTTAAGAGGGCACAAGAAAACGTCTCTTTGGCAAGGCCGTGACGGAGGCTGGGGGGGTTGGGGGCGGTGAAGTTCTGACCTTGGATGTAAACAGGAATACTCAAGAGGAAACGTTCTTTACAGTATCTTTACTTCAGTCCGTCATACATCGAAAAACTCACACCAATAAAGGTAAAGCCTATTGCGTATACTGTAAGTAGATAGACATGTTGTGTTGGGAACTAGGGTTTCTCGAAGAGTACACCATGTCCCTTTCTCCTTTCGTGTCATTTGACGAGTTTGCGTTCCAGGGCTGGCTGTTCCGAGGGCTCTCCTCCTTTGCCTTTCGGGACTCTTCCGTCAGAACCCCTTGTCCTTGCCGCAGGACCTTCTTACGTGAACTCGGCCCGAAAGTGCCTACTCTTCCCTTTTGTGCGTCGACCCTAAACCTTGACCATGAAGGCCCGCAGGGCCATCGAGTCAGTCATTTCTTAGGCGGACGTCACGCCCTCTGGACCCAAGCTAGGGACCCAGCCTTTCTGCGGGACCTCTTCCTTTACCGTTGGGTGAGGTCATAAGAACGGACCTCTTAGAGTACCTGTCTCTTCGGACCACCCGATGTCAGGTACCCCAGTGTTCTCAGCCTGTGCTGACTCGCTGATGTGGTGGCGGCGAGGGTCTTCTCCCGCCTGTGTGTCTGTGCCTCCGTCCTCACGTGCGAAGAGGCCGTCGGGGCCTCGGGAGTCGCACGGCCCCCCGTCTGCCGGGTCACGCTGGGCGGCTCCCGAGGCCCCGACCTCCGTCCGCATCGACCCCGACACCGCGACTCGCGTGGTGGCCGGAGCGGAGGAGACTGACGGGGAGGGAGGGGTGGGTCGGAGCGAGGGGGCGGAGACACGAGGGGTTCAAGTGGGGACACAATTACGACGTAGGAGCGGGTGGGCGGAGTCGGGTCGGGTCGACGTGAGACTCTTTCATGGGTCCCGTCTCTAGGACCGAGGGCAGAGAGGCCCCCGTCTCGATGTTTAGGTCCGGTGGGTCTGCTACTCCTCGGAGAATAAAGGCGTGTCTCACCGAGCCGGTGGGGTCTTGAAGTCCCTCTGACACCCACCCCTCCCCACGTAGGGTCCCACCCCTTCCGGTCGGGATCCACCTGTGCCCCCGGCCCGGAAGTCTCGGTTCACGTCTCGACTCCCTACACCGACGTCAGTCGTAGTCGTTCCTTCCCGGTGAGTTCCTTCCTCGCCCCCGTTCACTCTACCCTCCCTCTCCTGGGGTCTCACAGACCGGACGTATGGCTCCTCGTTTGTGTACCGTGTCTTCCGGACACACACACACAAGTGGTCTCCCTCCCTGTCTCTTTCTCTGTCTCTCTTTCCGTGAGATCTTAATTCCCTCTCACGTCTCCGTTGGACTCTCCTTGTTCACCCGTCTCTTCTTTGCCCTATTCGGTCTTCGGGTCCGGGGGTCTCGTTGCCTGGGACCCGGCTCCGGAAGGGCGGTCCCCCGTCCAAGACGTCCCGATTCTCCGCGCCGGGAACCTGGGCCTCTGCGTCGAGTCGGGCAAAGGAGAGATTTCTACCTTGCTCGGTCGACGACCCTCCTTGCCTTTCCTTGTCCCGATCCTCGAAGGTCTTACTTGTCCCGTCACCGTGGGACTCCCTCGTCTCACGTGGGAGCCTCCGACACCGGCGAAGAGACGTCACTTCGGGGAGCGTCGAGCCCCCGTCCTCTTCCGTCCGCCACGAGTCCTCCTCGTCTCCGCTCCTCCCCGCACGAGTCGCAGGCTGAGAGGTACTGGGTGCCTGACGTCGGGTGGTCCGAGGAGACAGGTGCCCTGAGATAGTCCCTTCGGGGTCCCCGAGTCGCCATTTCTTAGGTGAATGGTACGTCCTCTGGACCCAAGCTAGGACCCAGTCCTTCTAGGGGGCCTCTTCCCTCACCGTTGGGTGGGGACATAAGAGCAGACCCCTTAGGGTACCTGTCTCCTCGGACCGCCCGATGTCAGGTACCCCAGTGTTCTCAGTCTGTGCTGGCTCGCTGATTGTGTTGACGTTTACTACTGCAACTATGTCCTACACTCTACCTGTGACGGGGAGTGATACTGGTGTGACCTCTGTGTGTTGCGTTTGGAGTCCCGACCGGTACGCTGAGGTAGGGCGTGGTCCTACAGCCGTCCTCAAGTTCCCTCCTCGCGAGTCTCCCGTGTGTGAAACGGGAGCCGGGGCCTGTGTCTGAGGTGCGACCTCCACCCGCCGGTCCTTCGCTCTCGGGACTTCTGTCTGCACGGAGGGACCCTACGGACTCGTCTCTCTACCCGGCCGGGTCCCGGCGTCCCGCGACCTCTACGGAGAGGCCCTACGGACTCGTCTCTCTGCCCGGCCGGGCCCCGGCGTCCCGTGACGTCTGGAGGACGGCACGCCTCCTTTAATTGGACGTGAGCCAATTCCGTGATAGTCAAACAATCGATGAAGACCTAAGCGGAGAGTGATTGTGTCTGTGGCTTGCCGTCTCTGGACCTCGGGAGAATGGACGAGGTGATGCACCGGCTCGCTGTTCGTCCGTGCTGACGCGGAAATCCTTCACGTCCTCCCCTTTACTCTCCTTCCGTCGAGCGACTCTTCCAGCTCGTCCGTCCTACCCCACGACCCCGTCTGAGTCGGGTCCACACCCCACCATGCCGATCCCTTTGCGCCCCTCCGGTCCCCAATGCCTCTTTTTCACTTTTCAGTTGTCCCAGACCTTTGACTAAATCCCTTCCCCCTACACCCTACTCTTACTACTAGTGTGACTGCCTTTCTCCGTTTCCTCAACCACACACGCCTCCTCCATCTGCTACTAGTCTCTCCTCCACACAAAGTTGTCGAGGCGAGTTGATCGAGTGGCGTTGTGTTGGTGATTACGAGTTTACATATCTGTCTCTGTCAGTTCACAAACTCACGAAAAGAAGAGGAAACGATTCCCCTTACTATTCATAATTGACAGAGGGACTATTTGTTTTCCTCGAGTATCGACTTTGTCAGACAAGACTTGGTTTTTCGGTCTACGAATAAAAGAAGACACTGTCTCCGATTGTGTGAGTAGTAGGAGTCACTCTTTGTAAGTACCTTCGAGTTGACCATGTCTCGAGGTAGGGTCCACGTGGTCCCTTTATCGTCGGGAGTATTTCTGTCTCAGAGTCCCGGCGGTCCCTCGAGCCTTTCGTGGATCAACTCCAGGAGTTTCCTCTCCGACGATTAGTGGAGTTTTGAGAAGAAAAACGAAAGTCCGTCCCTTTGACCCCCTTCCTGTGGGACCTATTTTCCCCGTGTCTGAGAGGGAAGGGCCGTCGGTTCGGGTTCCCACTTACTTCTTTCTTTCTCTAACCTCACAAAGTACACTGGACTCATGCCGGTTGGTCCACGAAGGCGGTGTCTCGAGAGAGGTCTCCAGTCCCGTCCCCTCGCCCGACGACCTTCGACCAAAGACACCGACCCGGACCCCGGTGTCATCGTCGGTCCAACCACCTTCGGGAGGTCTGAATTGACATAGGAGGGTTTGACCCCGTCCTCGGAGGCATTAGAGACAAGTGAGGACTAGAACTCGGAAGATACCTAAGACCCACGATTTACCAAACGTGGCCATCTACGGAAAGTCCGAACTTTCTTGCTCGACCCGAGACAATCGATGTCGGAACAGTACCCAAGGGTCTAGTGACGTCTACCACTGACGTCGATGCTTTAATTTTCTGCGAACGAGGAACCTTCTTTTCGATACTGCTTGGATCTGTCGTATAATTTTTCGTCTCTGTAGTGAAACGGTTGTTTCAAGGTAGATCAGTTCCGATACCAAAAAGGTCATCAGTACATACCTACACTCTCAACCTGGTATTTCTTTCGACTCGCGGCTGCTTAACTACGAAAACTTGACACCACAACCTCTTCTAAGAACTCTCAGGGAACCTGACGTCCCTCTGGGTTGGTCAGGTAGGATTTCTTCTAGTCAGGACTTATAAGTAACCTTCCTGACTACGACTTCGACTTTGAGGTTATAAAACCGATGTAGTAACCTTTTCTGAGACTACGACCCTTTCTAACTTCCGTCCTCCTCTTCCCCTGTTGTCTCCGACTCTACCGACCTACCGTAGTGACTGACCTACCTGTACTCAAACTCGTTCGAAGTCCTCGACCATTACCTGTCCCTCCGGACCACACGACGTCAGGTACCCCAGCGTTTCTCACCCTGTGCTGACTCGCTGACTTGACTTGACTTCCGGTACCTCCACATGGGTCCGAGGTGAATATTGTTCGGGATGGAGGGTCGGGGGTTGTTCGTGAACATGGCGAAGACGGACGCTTGGAAGGTCTTATCCTCTTAGTGGACCTGTCGTCGGTCTTTGTTTCTTAGATCCGAAGTGGTGTCTAGTGACGACGGTTCAGCGAAGTCAGCACAGGCTGAGACACGCTGGGGTATCTGCCGTCGGGTGGTCCGAGGCGACAGGAACCCTAAGAGGTCCGTTCTTGTGACCTCACCCAACGGTAAAGGAAGAGGTTACGTACTTTCACTTTTCACTTTCACTTCAACGAGTCAGCACAGGCTGGGAGTCCTGGGGTACCTGACGTCGGTAGGTCCGAGGAACACTTAAACCCGTTCGGTTAATTGGGGGATATGGGTCTAAGGGGTAATGTTTTGCCCTTTATGTCGTCAGTCATCACATCTTTTAATAGTCCTTCTAATTTAATCAATTATGTATTATTCGCTGTCATGAGTCTAGGTCCGATCATCTAATCGAAGATAGAAAAAAAAAATTACTTATGAGAATTTAATTCTTTCTTTTACATTGGACTACGGATAGTAAAATAGGTTTAAATTATATACTTTTAAGTTTGAATGTTATGTAACATAGTCTTTATTCATAAGTGAAATATTTTACAAAGGAGTAAACTCCTTTCCTAAGTCTGACTCCTGGAACTTTTACTACATGTTGAAATGTCTTGGTTTGCTCTTGCATGCAAACACGACTCACACGCGAGTCAGCACAGGCTGACAAAGGCTGCGGTACCTGACGTCGGGCGGTCCGAGGAGACAGGTACCCTAAGAGGTCCGTTCTTGTGACCTCACCCGACGGTACGGGAGGAGGTCCCCTCGAAGGGCTGGGTCCCTGTCTTAGGGACAGAGGGTGTGACCGTCCATCTAAGAGATGGCGACTCGGTGGTCCCTGCGGGCATAGTGAATAATCCCGTTATTATTTCGTCTATGAGGTCGAGGGGTCCACCTCGTCGCCGTTTCGTAAGCGGACGGTTCCGTCCTCTACGGCCAAACTAGGGACCCAGCCCTTCGAGGGGACCTCTTCCCTTGCCGTGGGGTGAGGTCATGAGGAGGGACCTCTTAGGGTACCTGCCTCCTCGGACCACCCGATGTCAGGTACCCCAGCGTTTCTCAGCCTGTACTGACTCACTGATTGTGAAGGTCATTCCCCACACCTCACTTACAAACACAGGGGGATTTTAAGTATACAACTGTGGATTGGGGGGTGCGCAATAATCCCCTGGGACCAGTCCTCCCACCTCGGTGTCTCTCTAGGGAACGAGGAAGTCTGTGCCACCCGTCAGACGTTGGGTCTGCACTCGGAAGTGATCTGTCGTTTAAACGATCAGTACTAGGACCTGAAGGGTCTGAGGTCTTGATGCCCTTGATTCTCGGAAGACACCTGTGCGTCGGGCCGGGTGCCACGAGACAATGACGTCGGGCCTGCCGACTCCGGTGTTCGAGAACCGGTCGTGAAGTCGGTCCGCGACAAGACTAACGAAATGCTCTTGACGGAGTAGGACCAGTCCACTGGGCTGCTCCAGGTTGTCTACCGAGTCGCTGAGCACAGACCGAGGAACGCTGGGGTACCTGACGTCGTTACAGACGACCTCAAACGAGTCTGAGTGTAGGGAGCTCAGTCACCACTGCAGGTGTGTCCATGACAAGGTGAATGGCTCCTCCGCCGCCTCACCTCGACGTCGGTCCTGACGCGACCCCGAGTCTCGCGGCCCTCTCGTCCGAGATACGGGTCGCCAGGTGACACCTCGACCCCGGTGTCGAGGGGGACGGAGACTCTCGAGGGATGCCTGTTCGGCGAGCTTGCCGATCCGGGGGAGAGTGGCGTATTTCGTTTCAAACCGATTTATTTTCCGAGGACTTTTACGGTGGACGGGGGACTTGATAAGGACTCTAAGTCGTTATACGGGAACAAAGGCGCAGGAGATCTCCTGACCCCAGAAAAGTCGAACGTCCTAAAAGTTCTTTGGTGTCTAGAGTGCCACAGGCGATCGTGGCGACACGGTAGAGTTTCCACGTGTCAAACTATTTCTGTCCGGCACCAAAGGAGATGCACGTCTGGAAGGTGTCCGGAGGGGGTCGAGCCTGGGGCAGGAGCAATGACATTGTTGTGTGTAAGGTCGTATTCGACATCCCCACGATATTTCTGCCTGTCCTTTACGTTCGGTTGTTAATGTTTAATTGGGAGACGCGACTAAGGCTTTATAGGGTCGAGACCGGAGTGTCGCCTACCGACAGGAGGACTCCCGAGAACCGTCGGAAAGACTCTCGACCGAGCCTTTTCACGGGTCTGTCGAGGTCGACAAGGACTCCAGGACTACGGTTCGTAGGGCGATTCGGTGCCTCGCACAGGAGGAGATGCACGGACACTTACGACTCCAATGTATTCAGAGATTCACCG
The DNA here is from genome assembly GCA_006410555.1 of Capra ibex. Taxonomy (NCBI): domain Eukaryota; kingdom Metazoa; phylum Chordata; class Mammalia; order Artiodactyla; family Bovidae; genus Capra; species Capra ibex. The sequence continues at coordinate 955,138 of SJYO01034137.1, read as the reverse complement.
AGTCCAGTTGTCCGCACGCACGTGCGAGTCAGTGGAGTCAGCGCAGGCTGAGAAACGCTGGGGCACGTGTCATCGGGCACCTGTCATCGGGTGGTCCGGGGAGACCGGCACCCTAAGAGGTCCGTTCCTAGGACCTCACCCACCGGTCCGGGAGGAGGTCCCGTAGAAGGACTGGGTCCCTGACTTGGTCGCAGACGACGTAGCGTCCACCTCAAGACATGGCGACTCGGTGGTCCCTTCGGAACGTCCAGTCGTAGTGTTTCCTTTGGGAGAAGGTCCCTTCCGCAGATTCACGTTCCCCCCGAACCCCACAGTGACCCCGCAAACGGCGGGTGTCGGAGACGAGGAATCTGGTCCACAAACGAGTGGAACTAAGACAAATTGACGTGGAAAATTCGCAGGATCAGTATAGACCTACACTATCTCATGTTTAAAGGTCAAAGAAGGAAGAATTTTTAAAAATAATAACTTTTAAGAGTTTGATTCTGTTTCTACGCCTTTACTGTTTTATTTTGGGGGTGGACAGTGGAATAAAGTTGACAGTTGAGTTAAGAGTTAGAAAAAATTTTTTATGAATAAATAAACCGACGTACACAGAATCAATGCTGTACACCCCAGATCAAGGGACTGGTCCCTGACCTGGACCCGACGACGGAGCCCCCACGTCCGAATCGGTGGTCTGGTGGTCCCTTCGGGGAGTTAAGACTTAGAACAAAGCACGTATAGGGATTGCGTAAAGAGGGGTTGTATAATAAAACTACGTCTAGTATCGTATTGTAGAACGGGTATTTAAAATTTAAAGGTCAAAATTATTTCATCCCTCTAACCCTTCTCTGACGATTCAGTGAAGTCAGTACAGGCTGAGACACGCTGGGGTATCTGCCGTCGGGTGGTCCGAGGGGGCAGGGACCCTAAGAGGTCCGTTCTTGTGACCTCACCCAACGGTAAAGGAAGAGGTTACGTACTTTCACTTTTCACTTTCACTTCAACGAGTCAACACAGGCTGAGAAGCGCTGGGGTACCTGACGTCGGGTGGTCCGACGAGGAAGGTACCCTAAAAGGTCCGTTCTCGTGACCTCACCCCACGGTAGCGGAAGAGGCACCCTTCTCTGATACACGATGTTTCATTTTCTTAAGTGTAAAGTCATTACCGAGGTCAGATTCTCTTCACGCCTACTTTTGCCTGAAAATTCTTCTACATCCGAAAACCCCCGCTTCGGTCTACCCTCACCCACGTGCATTCTCCGTCGGAGCCAGTGGTTCCGGGTCCGTCCGGCCACCGACCTCTTCTCCGTGTCCTGCACGACTGAGGTACGGTTGAGGGGGGAGTAGTCGGTCTCGGAGTGACACCCCAAGTTCCTTCCTTGCGCACTTTTACGAGTCTTCTACCTGAAGGACGTTCAGGTCGTCGATTCTGACACGAAGGTTAAGTCCCCCGAGTCCAAACTAGGGACCTGTCCCTTGATTCTAGGGTGTACGGTGTGCCGAGCTGGGCATTTATTTATAATTATTTATTTATTTCCAAAATTTTGCGAGTCTTCTCACCGACCGCGTCTCATTTAAGTTGGTCGTACAACGACAACCACAACGAAAGTAGTCTCTTCGTCTACGACGACGTCCTGGTCCAGACGACACCCCTCGGGGCCCTAGCCCCACGGTCGCCTCCCGTCTCCTCCCACCCTCCCTCGGGGGTCCGCCCTTTCCCCTCTACTCTCGACCTACGAGCGGAAAGAGGAGAAGGTTACAGGTCACCTCTCTGCCACCTCGTCCGGGTCCCAGGTGCATAGGGACTCAGTGGGTGTGCGTTGTCGCCGCGGTGGAGGTTCGGCAGAGGGAGTACTCTTTTCTTCCGCCCGAACCGCTGTCAATGAAGATGGTCCTTTCTCTCCGGGCAAGTGACAGTTGTAGGACGACGGTGGAGAGATTTAGGGTCTATTGTAAGTAAATTATGGTTCTTATAAACCCTCTTGTCAATAATCTGAGATCGACCGTAGGATTAGTAAACTCACCATCAGTTTTACAGTGAAGGTTTTAACACTAGAGGAAAGCCATCGTTCTCGAGTAGGAAAGGGCACGGGATAAAACCGAGAAGGAGCTAGTCGGTAGAGACTCCCCCGAGGTCTTACTCTTCAAGAAGACCGTGTTCTTTTCCCAAATCGCTGACGGAAGGGTCGGGGTACTGACCCACGTACCGTCACTGTCGACATACTATGGTGCTCGTTCCTTTTCGGTTGCAGATAAAAACCTTAAGCTCCCACTCGAAGTCGGAGGTTTTTGGGTACCCCCTCCCCCCTACCTATTTTATTAGTCTATGGGGAGTTTAAATCGGACCTCGACTTCAGACTTTAGGTAGGGATAATTTTACCTTGTCTGTCGCGTCACTTGAAGGAATGAGTGGAAACGCCTGCACTGCCCGTATAGGATCTTCGAGAGCATTGGATGTAAGGAGTCGGTTGGTTCATCCTTCCAAAAGAAACGAAGTAGTATCACTGAATTACTCAGTTCATTAATAACACTGAGGACCGTCGACACACTGTCAAAAATTATTGACTTGTACCATATACTATAAAGTAAAAAAAATTGTAATCGTTATTTTTTGATTCGTTAAATATGAAAAATCTGGTAATGGAATTTAGGTACTTAACTGTATTAGTCTCTTACACGACTGCAAACTGTACTAGAGAAGGACAAGTATGAAATGGTTCCTACACCTTTGATTCGGAGTCTCTTCTCTGTCTTGGACGGGTCCCAGTCTACCACCGTGTGGACTTTAGTCTTGGGTCCAGAGTACTGCGAGTCGAGGCTCGGGAATAAAGGTCCAGTTGATTGACATAACTATTTTCATGTTTAATTTCATGTCCAGTTCTCTAGTTGAGACGTTTCTCAGACCCCGGTTCTTTTCGAAGATGTTTCCGTCCGACGACCCTGAGAGTCGATGTTTATTTTCAGGAGGGTGGGTCGAAACTCTTTTATATCTGTTGTAGGCAGTTCCGAACGAGTTCAAAAGAGGGGAATTCAACCTTTATTTGAACTCGATTGGGGTGTAGGTACGGGGGCGAAGGGCAGAGAAAAGCGGGACATTGTCACTGTGCCGTCTCCGCAAAGATCGAGAGAACGAAACCGTTTACGAATTTAACCTCCGGTGGCGACGGGGCCGGTGTCACCCTCCTCATCTCTCACCCAACAAAAAGTTTCCAGTGTCCGAAATACTATCTCGTGCTTGTGACCTGCGGTGGGAGGCCGTGCGAGGGGGAGGTCGGTATGCTTCGTTGACCCAGCTCAGGCGTTCCACCGCTGTGACCTCAAATTCACAAAAATAAATCTGCGATAATTACCCCCTCCGCCCGCAGGGTCCACCGAGTCACCATTCCTTCGGCGGACGGTTACACCCTCTGCACCCAAGCTAGGGACTAGACCCTTCTGAGGGGACCTCTTCCTTTGCTGTTGGGTGTGGGCATAAGTGCGGACTTTCTAGGGTACCTGGCTCCTCGGACCGTCCTATGTCAGGTGCCCCAGCGCTTCTCAGCCTGTGCTGAGTCGTTGGCTGGGCGTCGTCGCCGTTCCCCTCTCCGGCGGACAAAAGTAGCCTATTAGGTGGACGAACCGGAGCAACACCTCCGATCAAGGCGACCCGAGTGTCGAGATCTGATTGACGCCCTACACGAGAGTCACAAAGGGCAAAAGGTAGCACTGACGACTAAACGACGGTCAGTCGAACAGTACTGACTTCTTTGTGAGAAAGGGGACGTCCACGAAAAAAAGATGAAAACAATAAAAATACTCTTGTCACTAAAACCCCCCCCCCAACAAAAAAACAAGTGAGATATAGTAGTTTTAGGTCTTATTACAGACCACTATCGAAGAGTCATTTATGAAGAACTTACTTTTTTTTGTGTCTCAAACGTGTCACTCACTTCCCAGGGGTCCCGAGACGCGTTTGTAACGAGGTCGGTAAGAAAGTGACTCATCGAGAGACGACAAGAATATTTACTCGGTGAATGAGTTCTTTACCCGTAAAGTAAGGAGTCGGAGGAGGGAGAAGTCGACGTGAGTGGAAGACCAGAAAGGTAGAGGGGACCGAGGCTGGTAGTCCCTAAAGTCTCACGGGGGCTTGTACACGTTCTCGATCCCTCCCCTCCTTCCCTCGGGGTCCGAGAGGGGTCCCCACACAGAATATGTTTTGTCCACGAGCTACTTGCGGACTTACATCTAGGTCGCAGTCCTAGGTAAGAAAGTCTACCGGACGTTCCACACACATACACCGCCCCCGTCCCCCCCCTTCTCCACCCCCGTCCCCCGTCCCCCCCGCAACCGTGTCTCTTTCTTCCTCCGTAACACTCTTCGCGTCACTTTATGGTTCTTAGGTCTCAACTACGGTATTGTCTTTGTTACTTCTCAGTTTCGTTAGAACTTTTTCTCGTCGTAACCTTTTGTGTCGGAGGGTTAAAATTTCGAATAGTATTTCCGTGTCGTTGCTTTTGTCACACCTAACAGGATTCTTATTCGTGCGTCTGGCTGTCCCGTCTTGCCTTCGGACCTCTATTTGGGTGTGTAGACGACGGATTACCTGACAACCGTTCCCGTGGTTTGAGTTAGTTGCCCCCTTTCTTACCGGAGATTCTGTTACACGGTCCTTGTGACTTAAGGGTGTACATTTTCTTACTTCAACCTCGGGGTGGACTATGGTATGTGTTTTTAATCGAGTTTTACCCAGTTGTTCGATCTGTATACTCGTTTTAGGTTTGTCAAAGAAGTTTTTAGTTTTCTTTGGTATTTTAAGAATATCCTTTTGTATCCATTATTAGAAGTACTGGAACCTGAACCGTTACCTAACAATCTGTCCTGTGGCTTCGTTCTCGTTGTTTTCTTTTTGTTAGTCACGTGCTCCGAAGTGACCCTAGCCTTTGCACACACTCTTAGTCATGTGCTCCGAAGTGACCTCAGCCTTTGCACACACTCTTAGTCATGTGCTCCGAAGTGACCTCAACCTTTGCACACTTTTAGTCATGTACTCCGAAGTGACCTTAACCTTTGAACACACGTAGTTTCCTGTAAAAGTTCTTTCTCCTGCTGTTGGACGACTTACCCTTTTATACAAACATTTAGTATGTAGACGATTCTGAAAGTGGATATGATTTATTTCTTGAGGATATTGAGTTGTTGTTTTTCTGTTTGTTGGGTTGAATTTGTGTCCGTCTACAGGACTTGTCTGCAGACAGGTCTGTTCTATGTGTTTGTTGCTCGTGCGTGCACTTTTCTACGAGTCGCAGTCGTCAGTCGTCCGTCTGTGTGTCGCTCTAGGGCGAAGGCAATGGTCTTACCGATATTATTTTACTTGGGTTTTGGTTTTTTTGTTTAGGTTCACAACCACTCCTTAAGCTTAGGAACGCGGAAAGACAAACCTTACGCTGTTACCACGGCGACGACACCTTTTGTCAAGCCTTCAAGAAGTCTTTCAATTCTCTCTTAATGATATACTGGACCGTTAAAGCGAGAACTTATCTTCTTTTGTCCTTGAGTCTGTGCACAGATGGTCACAGGTGTCGTCGCAATAAGTGTTATCGATTTTACGCCTTTGTCAGGTGCACGGGTAGTCGTCTTCTTACTTGTCTCGCACCGGGTGTGTCACCTCGTGACGAGTCGACACTTCTCCTCGCTTCGAAGCTCGATGCGCTAGTCTATGTAGAAATACTGTGACTTGGAACCTTTGTGATCTGATGGGCTTTAGTCGGTCTTTGTTTTGTAGTCATAACGTACTGAGGTACATATACTACATGGGTCTTGTCCGTTCTCAGTATCTGTGTCTTTAATCGACTCTCCGTGGTCCAATACCTTCGACACCCTTCCCCCTCGTAACGAATCGTCTATTGCTCAAAGATAAACCCTACTGCTAGTTCAAACCTTTGTCTGTACTATCGATGAGTCGCGACACTTAGATCAGTTACGGCGACTTAATATGTACAAATTTTCCAATTATACCGGAATTCCGCTTTGTAAAAAAGGAACTCCCGGCATTCTTGTCTTGTTACTTCGAATTAAGTTTTTTATATAAGTACACCCACCCCAACATCCATGGTCACCGGTACGTGACTCTAAGAAACCCCGTCCTGACAGGTATTGTTACCGCCTCGACTAGGGAGACCTCCGACTGGGGGTTTCGACCTGGTCTCGACCCTAGGATGGTCAGTCACGAGCCGGGGCTCACCCCGGGTGGAGAAGGAGACGCTGGGTCAAGGGTGCATTTACTGGAAATCGGAAACCCGGTTGGAGACCTTCGATGTGAGTAACGTGTAGGTCCCTGTCCAATGGGGGTTTCGTTTCCTTTCGTGCTACTCTTACAGGTGACCAAAACTTGCTGACCCACTAAGTCGTTCAACAATGACCCACGGACATTATTTGGTTCTGAAGGGACCACCGAGTCGTCATTTCTCATACGGGCGTCACGTCCTCCGTGCCCTCTGTTCCGAAACTAGGGACCCAATCCCTCTGGGGGATCTCTTCCTTTGCCGTTGGGTAAGGTCATAAGAACGGCCCTTTTAGGGTACCTGTCTCCTCGGACCGTCCGAGGTCAGGTGCCCCAGCGTCTCAGCCTGTGCTGACTTCACTGCCTCGTGCATTTGGTTTGGTGGACGGGAGGACAGAGTCTTCACCGAGGGTCCGGCAGTCCGGCGGGATAGCGGAAGGCCTCTGGGACCGTGCGTCCAGCTCCGACCCAAAGACGTCTCACCCCGACGTACTGTCTGGTTTGCGGTTACATTTGGTTGTTTGTCGTCCGGTCAATTCGTCCGAATCAATCTGGACGTTGTTTGTCGTCCGGTCAATTCGTCCGAATCAATCTGGACGTTGTTTGTCGTCCGGTCAATTCGTCCGAATCAATCCGGAAGTTCACAAAAAGTACTCCGAGGGACTAATTTATTCACAAACCCCCCGTCCCTACACAGTTACAGGGAAACCGTGATCGGTCTGTAAAGATGGGTGTCTTGATGTTCTCAACGACTCTAAGTGGTATTTGTTTACTTGTGTTCAAGTCACCCTTTCTATTTTTATGGTAAAGACAGAAATTTCGACGGTACAGATACATCTCCCCTATGTGTGTGGGAAGTGTTTTCTGGGGTATTGCAAGGCAATTTTACCTCGGTAATTATCAGTTCTTTGTTCGGAGGAATCGTCGAACCCAAGTAAGAGTTTTCGTTCCTTTCGTCTCGAACAACGAAATGAAAATTATCGTGTCCAACAGTACGGTTGATCACGACAAATTTAACTTGCCCCTCTTTTCTTCACAAGGAAGGATGTGTTCGGAAAGTCGTCCCGAGTGTACTCAGAAAACAAAAAATTAAATAAACCAACGTGACCCAGAATCGACACCGTACACCGTGGATCGAGGGACTGGTCCCCAGCTCGGGCCCAGGGGACGCAACCCTCGTGTCTCATAATCGGGGACCTGGTGGTCCCGTCAGGGGTGCACTCAGAAATTCTTGTGTGTCTGCGGATCGTGACGTCCCTGCCGCTGGTAGCGATCATAAATTTGGACAGGCCCACTCCCACCCTGCGGGGAAACCAAACTTAAGGGAGACATGTGGCACGAGGAGTGGGTCCCCGACCGACTTATCGCGGGCTCTCTTTCTTCCCGTAGCACACCCGTGTGTGTCTCCACCGGGAAGAGCTCTACGCTCTTCTCTGAAGACAGAGTTTGTCGTCTCTGTCTCTCCTTGCACCGAGACGAGGGGCTCATTCGTCTCAAGAAGACAAAGAATTAAAAATCTATAAATAAAAATAAAACCGGTACGACGAGTCGCCCTTACACCCTAGAATGAAGGCGTTGGTTCATGACTTAGGCACGGGGGACGTAATCTTCGTACCTTAGAATTGGTGACCTGGCGGGACCTCCAGGGGTTCGTGTCGAGAACTTCCCGTCTCAGACGTGTCGTGAATCTTGGGTACGTTTCGACAGTCACTGTCCTCCCCACTCCTCCTCTGCCCGACCCTCGGCTCCGTCAGTGCGGCCGGAGAAGGACGACCGTCCTCCTGGACCCAGTCGCCCAGGACTGCGTCCTCACAACGACAACGAACCCCTGTTCTTTTCCCTCCTCCCGCTGTCCTCCCCCGCTCGTCCTCCGTTCTGACGGAGAGAGTGTCGTCGGACCACCACCACTGAGGAGACAAGTACTTTCCAGGGTCGGCCGTGTTTCCACTGGGGACGTATAGCCCCGGACCGTTGGACGGAGGTGTGAAAGGTGGGCCACAGGAGAGGAGGAGGGGCGGTAGGGTGGAGAGACTGGAACTACCATTCCGACAGGGAGACGAGAGTCTCCAAAATTGAGGAGAGTCCGGAACGTCTCGGTTAAGTGTGTAACCGACGACGCTAGGAGGGACCACTGGTTGACCGGTCGAGGCGGCGTGGACCGGATCTCGAAAGTGGACATCAGTTGTCCGGAAGTGATAGGCCGGAAGAAATTGACCGACGGAGAGGTGCACGAACAAGGACTGCTGACCTTCAAAGACCTTTCCAGTCCAGTGAGGACATATGAATCGACGAACGGACCACGACCCGTTCAGGACACGTCTCACCGCCCCTGTCGGACCGTCGTACGTCGACGCCAAATTACGTTAGATGCGCGACCCGAGACAAGACTCGGGAAACGTGCCTAATCGTTTGTTCGGAGTCTTACTATACTCTACCCACACTCATAATAGGTAAAGTGTCTTCCGTTCTAACTCGGTATTCTCCAATTACTGAACGACCTTAGCATATTGATCATTCACCGTTTAGTCCTTGAGTTTGGGTTCGAGAGGCTAAAGTCCCGGACCCAGGTCCTGTGTACTCCAACGACTGAATCCAAACCCGCAACTCCACCGACCCGACCCCCCCAACCACATTTACCTCCTCTCTTCTTACTAACCCTTATAAGTGTTATTTTGTAGATATTATAATAAGGTAAGGAACTTTGAATGTTTCTACATGTACATAAATAAGTTATTCCGTATCCAAGTTTTAATATTGTTTTGATAATACATTGTAATAATTTCCGTTTTAAATCTTTATAGGATTTACTGATATTTGGTCTTGACCAATGTATTTAAAATCATGTGAGTTTGTTACCTTATGATATGTCGATATATTTTGCTACTTCAATGCATGTCAGTGACGGTTACCCATTCACTTTCATATTATTCGAGTCTTCTAGTATATGACCTGTTAAGATAAGTATGCTTTATGTCATTCAGTGGGTGTATACTGGGAAGTTCAATGTGTGAAAGTGTCTGCGTCACACAGAGCAGTCACGGTTCACACTCACTTCGCCGTCGGACGGGAGGTAGAGGACGGCGACTACTGGGAAGTTGGGGTGGTAGAGGACGGAGGGGAGGGAGGAGGTCAGTCATTGAGAAGGACGGACAAGTGAGCTACCGGTCGGAGGCATACGGTCACCAACATACATGATCACCAAAGTTCCATGACGTGACATTTTGAATTTTACAAAGCGATGAAAAAAATTGCATAATAAACACACTTTCCATAATATTTGGGTAATGTCATGTCATGATATATCGATTGACACAATCAACTATAGATCTGATGCAACCTGAATGCTTGTACGAGAGCCTTGCCTTGAGGAAACATACAACCCCTGAATATAAGTTTTATCGATTTAAGTCTCTCAGTTTTTAGTCTAATCGTCGACTGTCCCGAACCGTCCTCCTCTTTACTGCTTGTTTATGAATACCCCTACGCCAAAGGAAAGTCCCACTACTTTCACAAAACTTTAGTCTCCGCTACTAACGGGTTGTCGTCCTTTCATGATTTACGGTGATATCTTGGAAGATTTTGCCAATTCACATACAAATATTTAAATGGAGCTAATTTTTTTCAAGTGAATCGGAAAATTGGATTTCAGGAGTCTTTTACCTTCCCGTTTGCTCTTCCTTTTTTCTTTCTTTTGTCGTCGTTTGTTCCCTTCGTCCTGTCAAATTCATCCTGGACGTCGTTTCCCGTCGCCCCCACAGGTACGAGTCGGTTCCCACCTGGCTCGGGGACAGGGGTCCTCTCGAGAGGTTTCTGTCCGGCCCGGACACTCTACGAGACGCAAAAGCGGAAGGAGGGTGCTGTCGGGATGAATCTAGACTCTGTTGCGTCTGTGGTTTACAAACGACCCCTTTCGAGGTAGACGTTCGGGGTCATCTTTATCGTTCTTTTTGACTCCGGTTCCTAAGTTTAGGAAGCACTGACATACGTCTCGGGCGTGCCTCTGACAGGGTTGTAGTCCGTGGGGTCTACCACTGACGGACGACGAAACCGGCAGAGAAGAAGACCTGATCCCCAGTGAGTGGGCGTCCCTGGGGTGGAGCTAGCTATGACGTGGGGGTCGGGATTAGTGTCGGGGGTCGTGTCTTAGCCCCGGACGTATATATACCCTAAAATTTTTTAATTACAGGGGGTAAAATATATAAACTGGGTGACTGAATACCCATTTTGTGACTGTGCCGTGCTTTGAGTTTTCCGAGGTTCCGAGGGTGACAAGACGAGGTCGGGGAAGTTCCGTTGGGCCGTGGCAGAGGTGTCCCAGGCACACTGGTCACGCCACTTAAGACTTGGTTCCGAGACGGTTGGTTGGTCTGATGGGTCGCTGAACCCGCAGTCCCGTGCTGGTGCCCTGCTTCGCTCCGCACCGCAGTTCGACTTTCGGTAGACCGACTTTTGCGCCAGGGTCCTCAGGCGCGGTCCGGCGTCGCGTGCGGTCCCTCGGCGGCCGAGTCTCCTTACGGCGATCCACTGTCGGCGGGGGGTCTCGGTAAGCACCGAGCTCCCCTGCGGGCGCCCGTCCCCGGCAGGTCGGGCAGGCGGTGCACCGGAGGAGTGTGGACAAAGCCTGTGTCCGCTGAAAGTTCGGCCCCCGGCCAAGACGCCGGGGTGCTACCCTCCGCTCGGCAGCACGCTCGGGGCGCGTCGGAACCTGCGGCCCTCCGAAAATCGCCAACAGCCCCGCGCCTCCCCTCTCGTGGAATTTTCTTGAGCCGACCCTCGACGCACCGAGAGACGGGCCACCGCCGCCACCCGTCCTTGAGTCGGTCGGTCCTCCTCTCCCAGGGACCGTCAGCTTCGGGGGCCCCACCTCTTCGGCCCGGTGGGGGTCGGACCCTGCGGGCCACACGTGGAGCCCCGTCCTCGCGGGCCCGAGTACCGAAGTAGACTCGCGCGAACACTCCCCGACCAAAAAGGACTTCGGACTCATTGGCAGCGGGACCTGTCAGTGGTTTGGTTTCCGATTTTTGTCTACCCTCGGTGCGGCCGAGCGCACAAGGGGCTCCGAGGACGGATTCGCCGCCCCGTGGCCGCCCGACGTCCCGCTCGGCCCGCGGCTCGCTGCGGTCGGGTGGACGACGTGACAAAGTAAGGGGCAGGCGCGCGGGTCCGCGACCCCGTTGCGCGTATTTCTTCTTCGTTCTACTTAGGGCACCTTTCTCAGTAAACTTGTTTTCCCCACCGAAAAGAAAGGAGGAAAAGAGAAGTGAGGAGACCCCTTCTCTGTTTTACTAGGACACTGACTCAATCGGAGAGTCCCCCATCTAAGCCACAGGACCCGTCAGGGAGTCATTGCGCATTCGTACCGGAGGCTGATTGGTCGAAGAGGCCTTGGCGTTTTGTCAGGTCGAAGGTCGGACTTACGGAGAGTCGTCGCCTCCCTTACTCCGCCGTGGTAGACGTTCGTTGACCCCAGAGGAGTCTCGCTCGCTTTCTGATGCGTGTTTCCGTGGCGGACGAGAGGGAATTCGGAGAAGGGCGAGTGAGTCGCGTGGGGCCCGGCCTTCAGGGCCGAGTGAGCTGCGTGGGACCCGGTCTTCAGCGGTCACGCGCCATCAATACGGTGTTATGAACTGTATTTTGTTTTGGTCGAAATGTTCCTTTAATTATAGTGTCTACCCTCTTACCCCTAGTCGTACCTTTAGTGTGACTTTTTCTTTGACGGACTCTTTGCGAACGAAAGAGAATGTCTGTTTGGGGGTCACCCAAATGCCTGGTGGCCATCCTTCACTCGTGATCACTTAAGGTGGCAGCGTAACACGTCGGACTAGGGGTAAAACGTCTCTTCCCTTGGTTTCAATCTACTCCCCGGGCTCACATGTACCGACGGTCACTCCCCCCGCCCCACACACACACACTTCTGGTCCAGCGGGTCGAGGAGGTCGTGAGCGTGGCGGTCGTGGTGGGTGACGGACCTTCAGTTGGTCTGAGTTCCCGACATGGAGACTGTCGTAGAGTATGACCGGAGAAGAAGGTTCTCGTTACCAGTCATTTAGTATCTGGTGTCTACGCGAGACATTTGACTACTCTGCCAGCGAGAACACGAGTCCATAGGACGAGTCGTGTCGCAGCGCCAACCGGACTTTTGTTGTGCCTTCTCTCTTCGTCTACCACTCGACCGGCACGTGTGTCGATAGCGAAACACGTCCCTTCGGTAAGTCCCGGACGATGGGGACTCTCGAACGGATCCCGGACCCCTGTTCCCGTGCTCACTCATTCCCCAGCAAATGAGTTCTAGGGGTCTCGTGGCGCCCTGAGTCTTCCGGACCTCCCGTGAACGGGCGTAACCGTCCGTAGACCTCCTTCGAAGCCCTCGCCTACGGTTCGTGTCACCAAAGAGGACCCAAGTCCGAGTGTCGGTCGGTGCGTCGTCTGTGTCGACGCGAGCCCCCGGCGTCTTAGCAGGTAGCCTACTTCGGGACGATACAGAGTGGATACCTAGGACGAAGAGGAGATGTACTTTCTCGTCCTCTTTTAGGGGTCGGGGTGTGAAGGATAACGGCTTGCGACAATAGTCCCGTGTAGTCAGGATGTCTCTGCATAGCAGGAAAAGCAGAGAGTGGGTTCGTTGTAAGCTTAGAGACATACTATCGAAGTGACCTTTTCTGATGTTTCTGAGTAAGTTGAAACAAGTCCCCTCGTGTCTTGTCTACATCTTCTCTTTCATTCTGCGTTTGTCTGAAACCAAAATTTTCTACAATCACGTCTCCCGAGCCCTCTTGTCCCTCGGAACAGACAAAGTGTGGGGGTGACGAGTCGTGTCCTTGTGGCGTCCGCGTAAGCTCGAACAAGAAGAGTAAAAAGATCTTTAGTTGACGAGAGGTACCGTTGAACAAAAGTAATGAAAACATTAATGAGGTGACTAAGGAGGTTTGTGTAGTGTACATGAGCTCTGAGATCTGCATCGAGTAAAAGGAAAAGAGGGATTGTCCCTCAAGCCATGGTTATTTCAATCTGAAACGGACAGAAGAAAAGGGAAGATTAATTGTCTTCCGAGGTCTGGATAGGTGGGGATCCTTGTGTCTTTCCCGGGAAGGTAAAAGGGACACTTTGACCGAGAGCTCCCTGGTCCCAGTGACCAGGGCCGTCGGGTTGCAAATGGAAGGTCGGACTGTGACCCTTTCCGGTACGTGTGTGGAAGAGTGAGTGATTACTCTGCCTGCGAAAGAAGACACACTCGGGTTCCGTGACCGGACACCGGAGGACAGTCGTGAATGAGTAAAGTCTTGAGGAAGGAGAATTTACAGTTTCTGTTTATTCTTTATATGCTCTGTCCGGTGAAGGATGTTTCACTCAGTAGAGAATACCTTTGTACGGACGAAAACTTTAAAAGTAACATTCAAAAAGACCAATCCTTACGGAAACCTCGGTTGTTTTCTTCGACACTCCCTTTATCCCGGACGATAGTCACCAGAGTAAACTAAATAAACGAGGTTTACAAGGTATGACTCTGGTTGGACTCTCTCTTCCCTTGTGTTGTTTTGTAAGAAATTCTTTCCAAAAGTCCAATACGGTTTACGTAAGGAAAAAAGAAAAATTTCTCTTTCAGATAGTCACGGAAAACTAATTTTTCCATGTCATGTCTTAGAGTTCGTCCAGGTGTTTATTCTTTATACGGTCTTACGACAGAGTCACCATTAACACGATTTTATGTCAAGACTATTGAGGGAAGAGGACCTCTTTGATTAAACTAAACTCCATTCTTGTGTCAAGTTGAGGTTTACTCAAGAACATCCGCCTCCCTGGTAACTGTTTAAATACAAAGATTCAATTTTAGTCCTGGTCTCCTCTTATGTTAAAAGAGTCTGTGTGTGTGTGTATGTGTTGTGTCGTTAAGAGTAAAACCAAGACTTTAACTCGTGTAGATAAAAGACAGATTTTTTACCTTCTTTTTTTTTAGTTCCCTGTACTTTTTTCCGAAGGTTTCCGTTGAATTAAATCTGAAGATGGATGCATCGGTACCTTACTGAATGTCCCTCTTGTCTTGGTAGGACCAATAAATGACAACAGTAAACCTAAAGTAGTAGGAGACTTCTCTACAAGATCTTTAATTTATGCTGTCTCAGCTTAAACTGACGGAGGTCCCCTAGGCTTTAAACTCATAATAATCCCAGACAGCGACGTCACTCCCTCGTCCTCTCAATCTGCAGATGAGACTCCCGCACGGAAGATCTCTGTAGCGGTCGAAGGGGTTTAAGGTTTGACGTCGCGTGTGTCGGACTGTTGTCTTGTGCGATAAAAGTTAGTCTTGACAGGTTCTCCCGCCTTCACGTGCCAGTGGTACGAGAGTCTGACAAGGTGACAGTGATTGACTCTAACGGGTTTCCTTCGGTTTGCCGTCCAACACTTCTCGGGGGACTCCTCCTCCCTCACGTCACCGCGAGAGGGGCGGGGTAGGTGGACGGTGCCCTGACTGCTGCCTCGCGCCGCGCTGGGCGAGCAGACTTACGGTCAATGTCCTCGGGTGCCCGCGACCGGACACGGTTCCGCCTCCTCTCGTACATTTACTGTGGTAGGCGTCAGTGGTCGACTGTCAGTCCCTTTCTACTCGGTACCTCCGCTGGACATAGGAAGTCTCCTTCACCCCGGTTACTGCAGTTTCCCGAAGGTTTATTTTTCTACGCCATTGAGTTCGTCAGAGGGACAACATTTGTAGAGTCCCGGTAAAGTGTCTTTTTCTTTTGGGTTTCGAAATTTAGTTCCGTTCTTTCGATGGGAGGGACGGGTGGGGTCGGAGAAGACGGGGAAGGAGTGAGTCGTGGGCAAAGATTCAGAAGAAGGGGCCTCCTATAAAGTACGAAGGTGACTTTGACACTCGAACCTCATGTCCCCTGGTGGAAGAAAACGAAATCAATGTGGAGCAAAAAGAGGAACAAAAAGGAGGACGGACGGGTCGTCCAACCCTCAATACCTTCGTCTCTCTCACAGACGATCTTCCTCGTCCTCCGGGGACTTCCTGCGGAGGTCAGGGAGCCGATTTGCTCATCCACCCGTGTCCTGGAAGGCTCGGGGCCCGAACGACAAGACGAGTCCACGAGTCGTGTGCAGTAAATTCACGATTGATGATACTGGGTATAATGAGACCGTACGAAGTTCGACCCGGCAGTGTGGACCGCTGCACGATTCTTCTTTGGGTCATTTACTACTTACTACTTTAAGATCTGGATTTAAGCTAGAGGACCGGTTTGTGATTCTTTTGTAGAGTCTCCTTAGACTACCAGACCGTTTTTGAGGGAGGGTTGTCATCTCGACCCATTGTCTCACCCGAGAGGTCCGGACCCTGAGACGTTACGGACCCCTTGTCCATCCCCCAACCTCTCTCCTGGACCCGCCCGTGTGTTCCGTCCCAGTAGTCCGACGACGATACCTTTGGTCTCCAAGTTATGTCGGTCACAAAGTGGGGGGTTAAGAGGGAGGGTTCCGTTTACTTCTTCCGAGCATTTCCGACTGGGAACTCCCGAAGAGGGGGTGGGGGGTAAATTCCAGGGGAACTACCGGTAAAATCGACATCAATGGGTATACGTTGACACAAGAACAAGTTCGTCATGAAACACCTATTTACTTACTTGAGTCTACGGACGATTAACGATTCCCTTTCTCCTCGAAGTACGAAGTCCGGTTGGGTCCCGGTAAAGATCGGTCGGGTTCTTAATCTTTGTAGAGAGAAATTTGGTGACATCAGTAAAAAGGGTGGTCCATGGGGGAAGTCTTTCACGAGAAGAACAAAGACGTTTCTTTCTCAGTGACAGGACTACCCCGGTGGTATAGTTTTGTCCCTGACTTCCTTATCCCCTTTCTTTTTACATTTTTGTGGAAGATGAGTGGTAACTGAGTGATTAGTCGTCATTGTTGTCCCGAAGAAGTCATAAAAGAACTCCTGTTTTTTACGACATATTTCTTTTAAGTGAAACTATATGCCGTTAAAGTGTCATTGTGTGTTATACATTGGTTCTCGTCCTGACGTACGATTGTCGAGGATCTAAGAATGTATCATATCTTGGGTACTCTTTACGACCTACTGTCTGTGAACTTAGTTATACAAATGAAGACACCATTAGATGCCTTGAATGTGTAAAATTGATACGTAGATTTATCGTCCATTGTCCCATTTCGACATCTCTGGTTCAATTTTCGGGTTCATTGTAAACACTGATAATATCCGCGTCTTTAAAACTATTGATGTTTGACTGTAACAGAGTTATTGTGTCTGAGAGAGGATTTGGGTAATACTCAATAGTTGACGTCTGTAAAGTCATGTGCCATGAGAAGAATATAGAATGAACGATCGACCGTATAACATATAACAGTAAAGTTACTTCATCCTCTAACCTTCGTTAAAATCTCAAACTTATTAAGGATCCTATGACATTCTCAAAGTACTCGATTCACTCGATAGAATGTCTTTGTGTGTACGACATAAAACCCCATTGTATGTTCTTGACAGAATAATTAGTTAAAATACCTTAAACCGATCTGATCTGTAGAACCTAATTTTCCTTTCCGAAAGTCCGAGTTACAACGAGTCCTAATATCTTGTTATTTTTGGTTTGCATTGAGACTGGAGGTAAGAGATATAGTAAAAAAAAAAAGACTAAACTCATAAAATTTTCTGAAGGACGTTAAAAGAGGTAAGATTTGGAGATCTTAGGAACTCATCTTGACACTCGACGTAGTGTTCAACCCGGTTTGAGCTGAGAACAAAACACCTTACGATCGTCTCACGTCCTTCTTACTCGAACCAATCCCTGAAGGGGCGACCAGTCACCAGTTCCGACACCCCCGTGTCCGAGTCAGGGACCGACCCCTTGATTCTGGGACGTACGACACGTCGTCCCGGTTTTTCTCTTCAATTGAACCAATTTTTGTTTGTTTGTTTGAGGACCTAAAAGCCTCTACTGATTTATTTCTGATTTAAGTGTGGAAGGGTCCATGATAATGTAAATTGAATTCTCTTCCCTACTCCGGGGGACGGTGGGAGTTTACCAGTTTTTTACAAAAGGTTTACTAAGATTTATGAACAAGAGAAAATTCACGGCCGTGCAAAACACGACACAGTTTCTGGTACTCCTCGATCCTTTCGTGTCACTGACTCTGAAATGCTGAGCCTGTGGGACCTGCGCTCCTCTGGTGGACACCCCGCCACGGACAACGAGAAAGTCCTGATCCTAAAAATTTTTCCCGGACACTCGAAGTCCCGTCGTTCCCTCTTTGTCCGTGTCTCTTGTCTGGACGCCTGCACCCTCTTCCCTCCCTCATTGCACCTTTGCATGTCCTGGCACACACTTTGTCTGTCTTACCCTCGCACGAGACGCTGAGCCCCTCGAGTCCGACGTCCGACCCCACCTCCTCTGCCCTCCCCCAGGCCCTCCCTCCCCTGCACCCACACGGACACCGACTAAGAACAACTCCACACTGTCTTGTGCCGTCTTAGGACATTTGGTTAATAGGAGGTTAAATTTTTTTAAAATTTTCCCCCCCACGGACACTCGTTCCTCACTCTAAGATCTTAGACGTCACTGGAGTAAATTCTCCATCGAAATCCGCGGAACCCAAAAATGTTCTCTCTTGTGAAGAAAGGGGAATTTAAGTCTTTATCTCGGATGTCCGAAACTTAAGTCTTACGAGCACACTCACACACACACACCACACACTCACACACACCACACACTCACACACGTAGGTCGGTAGTCAAGGACTGTAAGACCAAGTACAAGTGTACGTTGACCCTGGCGTGGTTTTTTTTGTCATTGTAATTCGAAAAAAAGAAAAAAGGGGTATCGATCGGTCAAGACGTAACAGGTCTGATTGACTTTTCTCTCTCTCGGGTACGATTGACACTGAATTATGGTCGTTCGACTCAGGTTTTATTCGGGGTCTAAGGTAGACGCGGCAGATCCGACGGACCTACACTCCGACACAATAAAATTGGTCTCGACGATTGTTCATCGTGCAATTGACTGAGATTAAGATGAAGGAGGTGGGAAGGACATGGGAGATGGGAAAGGTTCCGTCCGTTCTACCCAGGGGTCCCCGCGACGTTTCGAGGCTCCCGGGCGTCCTGCCTCGCCCCTGGTCTCCTCCCCTTCCTGTCGAAGTCTCTCCGCGGACGTTCCGACGTGTGACATCAAAAGGGGGCGGTCGGTGCCTCGGAGACCTGGATAAAGACCGCCAAGAAAGGGAGAAGGGACACCTCGAGTCCCACCTGCCACTTTTAGGGCCCGAGAGGAAAACACTACAACAGGAGAATCCCGGGTTCTCACAGTTCCCCTCCAGGACCCCGGGGGTCCGGAGTCCGACACCTCGACCCTTTGACGTCGGAATCTAGACCTCCTTCCACTACCTTCTCGACTGGTAAATAGGGAAACCAAGCCGGCAGTTCATCAATAGTCCTGGGAAGTTACAGGGGTAGCGACAGGAAGTCTGTCGTAGGAGTAGGAATGGTTTCCGGAGACGTAACCAACGGTCCTCCAAGACTGGACATAAATCCTGCGGTCCTATTAACGAAAGATGAGACTCCGGATGTCTCCTCAAACCGTGCTACATACCGTGAGGTACCCCAGCGTGTCTCAGCCTGTGTTGACTTCACTGAATCGTCGTCGTCGTCGTACCGTGCGGATCACAAGTTTCTTAGTAGTAGACGAAGGACCGTGTTTTGTCACCGAAGATCGGAGGAAGAAATGAAACGCGATTAATAGATTAGATTGCACGTAAAGGAATAGATTCGGTGGAGTTCCCGAGGAATGCTTTTCCTTATGTCACCTTCTTTCTTTTACTTCGTCTACGCAGGTACAATCCTTCTTCATTTTGACCTAAACACCTGTTGCACTAGAACATATATCTTTTAGGGTTCCCTAGATTTTTCGATAAGCTTGATTATTAGGTCAAGTCGTCCTGAAGTCGTATGTGTTAGTTATGTCTGTTAGCTAAAATAAAGATATATGAACGTTGTTTGTTGGGGGTTTATTTTCATTATCATCGTTAAGGTAAATACCATCATAACTTTTCTTATCGTTGTTTGGTTTTGTGGGAGTCTATTCAAATGTTTTCGCGTTTGTCATATGGAACTTTTGAAGTTTAACAACAGGTTTTTTTAATTTCTTTTTACCTTTCTATAAAGGACCAGTACTTCTGAATTATAACGGTCCTACCACACGTATTCACGATTTAGTGCAGTCAGCAGAGGTTGAGAAACACTGGGGTACCTGACATCGGCCGGTCCGAGAAGATAGGTACCTAAGAGGTCCGTTCTCATGACCTCACCCAACGGTACGGGAGGAGGTCCCCTGAAAGGGTTGGGGTCCTATCTTGGGTACAGAGAATTCAGAGGTCATGACCGTCCGCCCAAGAAATGGTGATCGCGGTGGACCCTTCGGGACAATTCTACCGTTGTGAGGAGTTTAAATAGATGTTCAATCTAAGTAAAGGATAGTACTAGGATCAACGGGAAAAAACAAAAAACGTCGTTATCTGGTTTACTAGGATTTTAAGTACACTTTTATATTCCCAAACCCCCCTTCCGTCCGATTCCCCACGAATAATCGTCGTTTATTTGCTCTTCCTTATGGTATCTTCTTTCTTTTACTTCGTTTTCCACAGATACAATCCTTCTTCATTTTGATATAATCGCCTGCTGTACTAGAGCATGTACCTTTTAGGGTTCCCTAGAAACCCCCCAAATAAACCCCTCGTTATTTTTACAAGATTTAAGCTGGTGTCGCTGCTCGTTACACTGAGACCATTTTCGGGGTAATTTCACGTGACATGTGAAATTTACTCGCCTAACATGTCGCACACTTGATCTGTCGTTGTTCTGTAACTATTTTTGCCGGTACACATACACACACTGTACCTTGAACACGGAGTTGTTGGTAAGTACCATATCCCTAGAGGGGAAATTGCTTATTGAGGTAAATTGAGCTAGCTACAAAACGGAGGCATTGAGACATGTCTACCCCTTCGACTACATACCGTTTCTGGCCCACCAAGGCCTTTCTTCTCTCTGACCCGGCCGTGAGACTCGAAACGACGGAAGTTCCCCACTCCGGTGTGACCTTATCGTGGGTCTGTCTGTGTCTCGAAGTAGGTGTACCGTCTGAACTGACCCCCCCGCCCCCTCGTGCTCGACCTCAGAAGTTATATGACCCGAATACTTCGTAGAGTTCGTCTCCCTTTTAGATTTCAGATAAAAATTCCAAATTTTTGTAATGGATTTTTTCTTGGAGTCAGGACGGCGATTTATCGAGTATTATTCCCCAGTCGAAAATATTCACTCTCAAACTCTTGACGATCTTGTCTACAAGATACTTAGGTCTATTTCTCATTCCTTGCGTCCTTTTTCAATTCTTTAACGAGTGATCAGACTTAGGTATGTTCTTTACGTTTAACTTGTTCTAGTGCTCTCTCTCTTTCCGGTCCCAGTCAAATTCTTCTGACTCTCCGTCACCGGTCACCGGTGTCCTGACCTTTTTCAGTCAAAAGTAAGGTTAGGGTTTCTTTCCGTTACGGTTTCTTACGAGTTTGATGGTGTGTTAACGTGAGTAGAGTGTGTGATCATTTCATTACGAGTTTTAAGAGGTTCGGTCCGAAGTCGTTATGCACTTGGCACTTGAAGGTCTACAAGTTCGACCAGAATCTTTTCCGTCTCCTTGACCTCTAGTTTAACGGTTGTAGGTGACCTAGTACCTTTTTCGTTCTCTAAAGGTCTTTTTGTAGATAAAGACGAAATAACTGATGCGGTTTCGGAAACTGACACACCTAGTGTCGTTTGACCTTTTAAGAAGGTCTCTACCCTTATGGTCTGGTGGACTGGACGGAGAACTCTTTGGATATGCGTCCAGTCCTTCCTTGTCAATCTTGACCTGTACCTTGTTGTCTGACCAAGGTTTATCCTTTTCCTCAGGCAGTTCCGACATATAACAGTGGGACGAATAAATTGAAGATATGTCTCATGTAGTACTCTTTGAGACCCGTCCTTCTTCGTGTTCGACCTTAGTTCTAACGGCCCTCTTTATAGTCAGTGGAGTCTATACGTCTACTGTGGTGGGAATACCGTCTTTCACTTCTCCTTGATTTCTCGGAAAACTTCTTTCACTTTCGCCTCTCACTTTTTCAACCGAATTTCGAGTTGTAAGTCTTTTGCTTCTAGTACCGTAGACCAGGGTAGTGAAGTACCGTTTAGCTACCCCTTTTCCACCTTCGTCAGTCTCTGAAAAAACCCGGGGTTTTAGTGACGTCTACCACTGACGTCGGTACTTTAATTTTCTGCGAACGAGGAATCTTCCTTTCGTTACTGGTTGGACGACGACGACTACTCAGTGAAGTCAGTACAGGCTGAGACACGTTGGGGTGTCTGCCGACGGGCGGTCCGTGGGGGCAGGGACCCTAAGAGGTCCGTTCTTGTGACCTCACCCCACGGCAAAGGAAGAGGTCACGTACTTTTCACTTTTCACTTTCACTTTAGCGAGTCAGTACAGGCTGAGAATCGTTGGGGTACCTGACGTCGGGGGGTCCGAGGAGGCAGGTACCCTAAAAGGTCCGTTCTCATGACCTCACCCCACGGTAGTGGAAGAGGTACTGTTTGATCTGTCACATAATTTTTCGTCTCTGTAATGAAAGGGTTGTTTCCAGGTAGATCAGTTCCGATACCAAAAAGGTCACCAGTACACACCTACACTCTCAACCTGACACTTCTTTCGACTCGCGACTTCTTAACTACGAAAACTTCACACAACAACCTCTTCAGAACTCTCAGGGAACCTGACGTTCTTCTAGGTTGGTCAGGTAGGATTTCCTCTAGTCAGGACTTATAAGTAACCTTCCTGACTACGACTTCGACTTCGAGGTTATGAAACCGGTGGACTACCCTTCTTGACTGAGTGAACTTTTCTGAGACTACGACCCTTTCTAACTTCCGTCCTCCTCTTCCCCTGCTGTCTCCTACTCTACCGACCTACCGTAGTGGCTGAGTTACCGACCTACCGTAGTGGCTGAGTTACCTGTACCCAAACTCACTTAAGACCCTCAACCACTACCTGTGCCTCCGGATCGCACGACGTCAGGTACCCCAGCGTCTCAGCCTGTGCTGACTCACTGACTCGACTGACTGGCTGACTCTCCGTCAATGGGACTCTTCGCGACGGGGGGCTTCGACGTCCCGCCACGAGTCTTCGGAGTCGGCGCTACTGGGAGGTCAGGGGTACAGACAGTCGTGAGGGGCCCCGGAGTCTCCGTCGTCGGACGCCCGAGAGCCGGTAAGAGGGCGACGTGTCACTGATTTCCACAGGTGCCGATACACATGTACGAGGAGAGAGGGAGTACCGCTCCAAGACTTTTCGGTGGCTCGGAGTCAGAACATCCTTGTTTCCGCCCTTCCTTCCGAGGCTCCCCTCCTCAGCCCCTACTCAGTTCGGACCAGGACAGAAGGACGGCGAGCCCCGGAGAGGGACAAAGGACGGATGAGGAAGGGCTCCCCCTTTCGGGTCTACCTCGGGCCGCACCTGGGAATGGGGCAGTAGGAGTTTCCACTAGGTCAGGGTTGAAGTTTTGACCTTTGTTACTTGTGAGATGTCTCTATAGTGGAAAGTTAGGGAACATTTAATAATTAGTAAACAATTAATGAATTAAGAGGAAGAAGAATGTCGATTAAGCCAAATTTTGTTTAAAAATTTGTTTCCTAGTTCCTTAACGACTCCTTTTCTTTTTTTTCATTTAAGACCGAATGATTATTGAAACATACTACGACTTCAAGAACATTATTAGACTTACTTTTAGGGTTTTGGTTGTCACTTCCGACTCTTATCGTTGGTTCGATAAAATCTACTCTTACTCTCGTAAAAGGATGAATTTTCCAGGGGTGATCACGTACCTAAAACGACTTCAATACTTTTTATTTCTCCATAGAAATAATTTGACCATTTAATCTGAACGAGCAGACCAAGAGAAAGTCCCCTCTTTTTTAGATGGGAACTTGAAGATATGCAGGCACACACACACACACACACACACACACGCGCGCGCGCGCACGCGATTCAACGAAGTCAACACAGGCTGGGAAGCACTGGGGCACCTGACATCGTAGTTCGAGGACACAGGTACCCTAAGAGGTCCGTTCTTGTGACCTCACCCGACGGCACGGGAGGAGGTCCCCGGGAAGGACTGGGTCCCTAGCTTGGGACCGGAGAATACAGAGGGCGTGCCCGTCCGCCCAAGAATTGGTGATCGCGGTGGGCCCTCGGGGCTTCAGAGGGAGGGTAGGGGATCGGAGGTTCACTCTGTCGCCAAGGGAATGAAGAGAGGACTCATCTGCGCCCGAAAGGCCCACTCCCACATCCAAAAGCACAAACGAGGAAAGGCCTCTCCTAGCAGGTCCCCGCTGACCGTGCCGCCTAGGAGGTCTCCCAAGGTCATCGAGACGAGTGTGTATGGGGCGTCGTTCTAGAGGCGGTCGACGGACCGATAGCAGACCCCTGTGCTTCCTCGTTTCCCTGTCAGCACTCAGACGCGGCGCGACACGCGGCGCGGCAAGCGAGTAAGTGACCGAGCAAGTCGTTTATGAAGAGTCGGTAGCGAAACAGTAGTGATAAGGTTCTGAGTGATTGTTAAAGATGATACTACTTTTGAGAGGTCAACTACTGTTGTTTTTATTTTATACTATGTGATTCTGTAAACTTTGTGAATTTTTTGTCTATTGGAGTACGGGACGTTTACGACGGGACGAAGACAATATGCGACCTTGTGATTTGTACAAAACCTGGACTTTAAAAATCAATTCGAGAAAAGGTTTTCGAGAATATATTTGATTTATTATCCACTTGACGTTTATAAAAGTAGTGACAGGTTGGCTACGGACGATTGCGGACTTCAACCGTCTTTCGGTCTTGAGTTGGATCTACTACATTAGGGACTTTTTTTAGAGAAACAACTACTATTCTCCTACAGACGACGTCTAAAAGTCTTGCAGAAGGAAGAATCCGTACGGTTCCTGTTCAGGATACACAGGGGCGGGACCGGGAGTCGTGGACTCTGGGACTGGACGAGAGGGTCGTAGGACCCAGAAGGTCGGGGTCCGAGGGTGACCGGTCCACGTCTCTCCCGTTTCACCCTTGATACCTATGACAGTTCTTTGTGTAAAAAAGTTTCGGCCCATCTGTAGAGAAAAGAGTGATACTTTTGAGCCTTTATAGACTCAGAACAGGATCTAATCTACGTCCAACCGCACAAAAGGATTGCGATATCGAGACGACGGACCTTATCGTGGCACCCACACTCGGACGATGCAGTGAGTCAGGACAGACCGAGGAACGCTGGGGAGCCTGACACCGGGCGGTCCGAGGAGACAGGTACCCTAAGAGGTCCGTTCTTACGACCTCGCCCGACGGCACGGGAGGAGGTCCCCTAGAAGGACTGGGTCCCTAGCTTGAACGCAGAGAATGCAGAGGACGTAACCGCCCAAGAGGTGGCGGTCGCGGTGGACCCTTCGGGCTTGTCGCGACGCCTGCTACATGGCCCCCGTCCTCTCTTCGGTCGATGATTCTTTTTGACACGATTGACCACAGGAGTAGTAGAGGGTCGCCGTTTCTTCTCTTTAATTTTTTTTTTTAGGGAGACTTTGATCCTCACGTAACGTCCCTCTAGGTCCGCTGGAGTGTGAGTCGGTCTCCGCCCCCTCTCTCGCGGCGGGTCGCCCGAAGGGTGTTCCAGAATCGCAAGAGACCTTCTCCGTCCGTTCCCTATGACTAGAAGGGACTCTTATTCTGAAAAGTTTAGTCATACAAGGCCTTCTCTTGAAACGATCCGAAAGTAGATACCCTTTAGAGAATTTTGTGGTGTTCCTTTGGATTTACGTTGGGTTAGTGATCGAATCACCAAGGACTATTGGAGACCCATTTCCGTTTAAAAGAAGTAATAAGGGTTCATTCTGGGTGACCGAAATTTACAGATATTTTTACACTTTAATCTACGTGAGGTTAGTAGGGGTCGACTCGGTAGACATTTCTAGAGTATTCTTGTGCTAAAAGTCCTGGATTTGTCAAGGACCTGGTAAAAGAATTTGGAGGGCAATGCCGGAGCAAAACTAGAGTGACGTCAGTATATTTGATTACTGAAGACGACCTTCGTAGTTGACCGTTCTTATTGGAGGTGACCGAGATCGACTCCCCTTTTTTTACAATTTCCCCTTTGTACTTGTCCTTGAAGTGTAACACCGACATAGACGGTGTCTCCCTAAGACTCCATTTTCAGAGACAGGGGTCCTATCGGACGAACAGGCGACGACCTGTCGAGTACAGTCTGGAGTAAAAGGGAGTTCCGTAATTGGAAGGTCTCTCTCGAAAAACTACTCCAAAACTACACTAACGTATATAATTTCCGTAGTCGAGTAGTGCGTGGACAATCCTTCCTACAACCAATATAAGT
This sequence comes from Capra ibex, assembly GCA_006410555.1. Taxonomy (NCBI): domain Eukaryota; kingdom Metazoa; phylum Chordata; class Mammalia; order Artiodactyla; family Bovidae; genus Capra; species Capra ibex. The sequence continues at coordinate 929,427 of SJYO01034137.1, read as the reverse complement.
GACTCCTCTGACTTGTCCTCTTTAATAGTCGTTCTAGTGGTGGCAGATACTATGGAAAATACAAAATATGAGTCCCGTATAGATCGAACATCAAATTGGCGGATTTTTAACAACTATTGATGGTTTATATAAAGTTTACTTTCCTCTGTTTCCTCCTTTCGACCAGACCTTCTCCTTGAACTTGCAGAAACATGTTTAAACCAGTAATTTACGTCAAAAAAAAACGTACACAAAAATTTGGAGTGCATTGCATTTTAAGTGGTAAAATTTCTCATATTAGGTCACCGTGAATCGTGTCTGTGTCGCAACATGTTGGAACCAGTGATAGACCTAGGCCTTGTAAGAAAGGGGATTTTCCTTTGGGGTATGGGAAATTCTTCGTGAGAGGTGCGAGGGAGGAGGGTGTGGGACCCTTGGAGCTGAGGCGAAGGACACCGACGCCCACCGGATCAAACCTGTAAAGTATAGTTTCCTTGGTGTGTTGGCCACCAGAGCGACACAGACTGAGGGCAGTGAGTCGTCCCAGAAAAGTCCCAGACAGGTGCCTCGTCGTGCTTGGTCGGGAAGTGAGCAGAAACGTCGCCTTACTATAAGGTAACATAAGGTAAGTAAGTCAGTAGTCGCCATCTGTGAATTTAACAAAGGTAGAAGACCGGTGGCATTCCTCACGACGACACTTGTGACCATGTGTTCAAAACCAAACTTTTGGACGAAAGTTAATAAACCTCCTAAATGGATCCTTACCCCGACGCCATTTACACGAAAATTTAGGAAGAGACGATGTCAAAGTGTGGTCTCAAATGTTCCAAAAGGCAGAGTATCACAGTCAGCGAGCAGCACGGACTGAGACGCTGCCCCTGACGTCAAGTGGTCCGAGGAGACGGGTACTCTAAAAGGTCCGTTCCTATGACCTCACCCAACAGTAAAGGCAGAGTATCCTGATATTATTTAAACGTTAATAGTCGATTAGTTTTTCCTTAGAATGTCGTTAATTCTTTGTGACAGAATCTCTTCTTCTTTTTAGCATACTGTAGGAAATACACATCTTAGATTTTTCTTTAATATGTCTACTTGAATGAATGTTCTGTCTTTGGTTGAGGTCTGAATTCCTTCCTTGCATTCTAACAGTCACCCATTGTCACCCCCCTTCTCTGTCAGTCCCTCAAACCCTACCTGTAAATGCGTGGCGACACAGATTTACCTATTGGTCGTTCCTGGAGCCCTCTCGAGTCCCTTGAGACGAGTTGCAGTGCACCTCCGGACCTACCCTCCCCCCAGACCCCTTCTTACCCAGATACAGACACCTTCCGACTCAGGGAAGTGCCAGGTAGGCGTTGATAGCGTTGTAACGATTGACCGATATGAGGTTGTATTTTATTTTTCAATTTTTTTTTTGTATTTCAGAGAGAGAGTGTGTGTGTGTGTGTGTGCTCTTTGGGACAGAGTGCTCACCGTTAGCGAATTCTTCGAAGGAGTGTAGGTCACCTTTGGTCTCCTGCGGTCACTTCTGCAGGGTCCTTCGCAGAGAGTCGACCCGACCCGTCTCTCAGCGAACGCCTTCCACCTGTTATGTCCAAGGGCTCAGACCGGTGTCCGACCGTGAGGGCTCCGGTCCGTGTCCCGACTCGTAAACGAGTTTCCGGAGCCTACATAGTCTACGTGCGGCGACCGACTCGTGAGTTCGTTAATCTCTGTCAAATCAAATCCAATGAGCACCTGGTGGTCGGTTCTGGTGTCCACACGGACGTTGAGTCTGCACTGTGACTCACACTTCGCTGAGGGGAGCACAACCTGCGCTTGTGCAGTCAGTGAGTCGACGCAGGTTGAGAAACGGTGGGGTACTTGACATCGGGCGGTCCGAGGAGACAGGTACCCGAAGGGGTTCGTTCCCGTGACCTCACCCGACGGAAGGAAGAGGTCCTCGGGAAAGGTTAAATCACTAGTTTGAGTCCAGAGGGCGTGACATCTACCCGGTGAAATGGCACACTCGCTGGCCCCTTCGGCCGCAATTGTGACTGGTCAATCAATTCTCGACCCTCGCAGGTCCCAGTCGAAGTCAGGAGTGTCGAAGGAAATCTTCAAAGAAGTGACCCAAAGAGTCTTTTTTTTTTTTTTTTCTTTGGTGAGAAGGAAGGATTGTATAAAAGACCGGTCTGAGGATGGAGTGTCCTAAAAATATTCAATTTTGTGTAACTAACTTTTAGTATTTGGAATGTGTTATTATCTTTTATAAGAGATTGAGCCTTTTTATTACAACCGCACTCGTTGTCCGTCTAAGGGTGCCACGTCAGGCACATGTGCACGGAAAAATTACTCCTTCTTGGTAAGTAAAGGAATTACTTTATATATAAAAAACTCTCACATATGAATTCTTAAAACTTTCTGACAGATTCGCTTGAAAATTTCGTTAATGTTCTCGTGAACGGTCATGACAGTGATACGAAATTTGGAAAATTCGACGAGTACGACTGGTCAACCCTTCAAAATACCTTATACCCCTCCTCCAGTTAAACTCTCTTTTCTGTACACCGTTATTAAAAATAGGTATAAAAACGTCCCAAAAAAAAAGGGGACTTTCTTGACACAACCAGTTTTTTATAAAAGAAACTTGAAGACTCCCGTGCGTATTTAGTATAGTTGTGTATTTATTTATGGTTTCTGGTTCACTCAAGAACCACCACCACCACCACCACCACCACCACCCCCACACACACACACACACACACACACACACACACACACACACACACACACACACACACACTTCAGTGGGTAGAACAAGATGGAGGATATTAAGACCCGGGAGGTCCACCGCGATCACAATTTCTCGGACGGACTGTTGCGTCCTCTGTTCTCTGTGCCCAAGTCGGGGACCCGACCCTTCTGGGGGACCTCCTCCGCTACCGTTGGGTGAGGTCACAAGAACGGACCTCGTAGGGTTCCTGTCTTCCCGGACGACCTGGTGCCAGGCGCCCCAGGGGCTCTCAGTCTGTGCTGGCTCCGCCGAACCGTGACATTACGATCCCCTCGGACACCGACTCGGCGGACCTGGCGCTCAGTACGCAGGTGTAGGAGCACAAGACCTCTGCGGGTTTGCTCCTACGTCGGAGTAAAGGGCACCGCCCTCACCGAATCGGAGCCGGTCGACTCGTGAGGTCGTAAACGTCCTGAGGGCCCCCGAGGGGACCAAGGACACAACTCTGGGGTCCGAGTCAGAGACCCAAGTCAGAGGCCAGTCCCTCAAATTCTAGGGTTTACGGTACACGACACCCGTACCGTTGCCTGCGCACCATTGCCCGTCTGGCGCCGTGCCTACTGTCCTGCCTCCGGCGCGGGCTCGCGAACCCCGAGACGGAGACTTCCCGCGGGACGCCTCGACACTGATTCGGGGGGCCGTCCTCTCACTTTCCGAATTTCCCTCCTCTCTCTTTCGTTCGGGTGTCCGCTCAGTTCGACGACTGGTCGGTCACACAGATTGGTCGAAAGGACACAGACCCAGAATACCAGTTACGTCAACCTGTCGATCCACGAGGATCCTAGCTTGCACGAAACGGGGCAGGTCCCACGCCATAGTGGGAAGTCGTATGTCGGTGTGCCCGTAGCCCTCCCGGAGCACGATTGGCGGTGCGTCCCACGTGCGGAATGCCAGATTGTCTCGCATCTTCCCTGGCTCTTCCCTGACTTTTCTGCAGGTAGTAAGCGGTAGTCCCTTTGCGCTTAGCCTTGGAGGTACTCGGTCGTGCGGTGTGAGTGATCCTACCGATCTCGACTTTTCTTTGTTGTCTGTGCACGACAGCTCGTGTACCCTTTGACCTTGCGCGGAGTGAAGACCACTCTTCCATTTTACCACGCTAGCTAGACCTTTTGTCGAACCGCTAAGGAGGTCCCCAGTTTACATCTCAATGGTACCCTAGATCGTTGAGGTTAGGGTCCATACATGGGTTCTTTTTGCTTGTGTTTATAAGTGTGTTCTTGAACGTACTCCTACAAGTGTCGTCGTAATAAGTATTCTCGACCGTTCGTCTTTGTTAGGTTGCAGGATCCCTGACCACCGACTTATTTGTTCTGCACGAGACAGGACTCGACCTTACAGTAGGCGGCGCCTCTCCTTCTTCTGAGTGCCGTGTCCTGTCTGTCCGGAACTTTTGCACACGATTCATTTCGGTCAGTGTTTTTCTGGTGCATGGTGTGTTTAGGCGAATATACTTTACAGGTCTTGCCCGTTTAGGTGTCTTTGTCCTCCATTCAATCACCGATGGGGGTCGACCTCCTGCTCATCTTACCCTGACTGGTCATTGTCCGTACCTCCAAAAACACCTCACTACTCTTCCAAGACTTGACTTCATACTTACTACCGACCTGCTAAAACACTGATGATTTGAGGTTACTGAAATTTGACCGCATAGCTATACGAAGTGACTATCTTGAATTCTACATATTGCAGACATAATGGATTACACACTACTATGTATTGTATATGAAATATTATACTTTCTGTCTCTTCCACAGACGTCGCGGAAGCCCGGACTTGGTTCAGCGCCAGTGTGAATGGTAGGCGTCCAAAACCCAACAAGAGCAGAGTTGGCGAGACTCCTCGAGAGACTTAGAGGGCTGAGGAGAACAGTCCGAGGACACCCGTGTGTCTTAAACTGTCCCGAGGGTAGGCCGCGGATAATTACAATTTATAAAATATGTGCGTAAGGCGACGTAAAACAGATGTATTTTCGACAGCCGCTCTGTCATTCGTTTGGTAGCGAACCGTGCACAGACAGGCAGAAACGAGTTCAGACTTTTTAGACTGGATTCTAACTACCCGAAACCACGAAGGTGTCAGTCTCAAAGAGTTCGTTTCTTTACAACCTTTCGGTCTAGACTCCGTTTTTTTTTTTTTTTTTTCCGTTCTATAGAAAGCGTTCAGACAGAAGGTGGGGGGTCATCGAGTCGGACGAGGCAATTCACCACGACTTGAGAGAAGTGGGGTCTTACCCACCGTATTTCCATATCCCTACACGTTACACCCCTTCCAAACACTGGACGGAGGAAACACCCGCTCTGGGTCCCGTCTCCGTACTTCTGGCTCCCCGAGGTAGTCCGTTCACGAGACACAGAAACTCTTTTGTGTGACGGGTCATTTCGGCGGGCGGGGTGGGGGTCGGATAGGGGTTGGGGTCGTCCGTCCGTCTCCCAGTATCGGGGAGGGCTCGCCCGCCCGCGGGGACCCGACTCCAGTCGCGTAGAGTGTGTGCCGGTGTGTGGAGTGACACACCCATCGAGTAAAACTCTTCCCCGTCTAGTGTGGACCGAAGTGGGACTGGGTGTGCGGGTCTGGGGTGCACAGACAGGGGGAGAGACTCCGACACGGGTCGGGCCGGTCGACCCTAGTGAAGGGGTGTCCAGAGAAATGTAGCTCGCGGCGGTGGAGGATACCGTATTGGGCCACCATAAATATTGGACGAGTAATCTTGTGTAGAGTAGAAAGGTTTTTCGGTGGCTCGTCCAGTCGGCCACGGCCGCGCCGTCTCCGGTCCAAAGCCGAGAGGAGAAGCTACTGTGAAATTCAGCGTGTTTCCCTACTTTCGTCTACTGTGCACCCGAGGTACACGAGACTCGTGAGTGCCCCGATAATTAAGTACAGAATTTAGCTACGTTGCAGGGTCCCGAGGGTAAGTGTTCTTGTCGGGGGCTTGAACTTCTATTGCCAAATAACCGCGGCCCTGTATTTGTGAGGGTATCAGGAGACTGGGTGTGTATAGTCTACTCTGGCCTAGTCTCCGAAATGCCGTCGTACTTTTCTCTTCGAACACGAGTCCTGAGGTCCGTCGCGATTTCCTCTGTACTTATTTTTAATCCATCGTCCGGGACCCTGTACGTCAGAGACGACGAAAGGGGAAGTAAACGAAAATACCCTAGACACAAGTGTCCGTTATCTCATATAAGTGAAACCTGACTTCGAGGCAAGAGAATTCATTGTACCGTCCCCTTCCTTGTCGATGTCGACTCTTGCCCTACCCGCCCTGTCTCGTCACAGTAAAATCGGGTCTTAGGGTCTCATTTGAGGATCATACGTGCTTTTCTCCGAAGGGGTCCCCGAGTCCTCGTTCCTCAGGTGGACGATACGTCCTCTCCGCCAATCTAGGGACCCACCCCTTCTAGGGGACCTCTCCATTCCTAGTTGCGTGAGGTCATGAGAGCGGACCCTTTGGGGTCCTGTCTCCTCGTACCGCCGATGCCAGGTGTCCCAGCGGTCTCACACTGGACTGTCGCGTGCGTCGTGCATGTGTACACTCGTTTAGTACCGCAAAATTCGGCGCACTCATTTCCACCGCGACTCTGTCGCGTTAGCCTCCGGGTCGGAATGTGCCGCCAAAACCGCCCCCCTGTCGTCCGTCGCAAGTTAGATTTGCGACATTGAGTCCCCCTTCGGTGGTCGACCCTCGACCGGGAAGTCGCGCAGAGGGCCCGGGAGGAGCGTCTCCCTCTGTGGACAGGTCAGTGTCTTCGTGCCTTCAAAGATCGATCTTTACTAGGGCTGTACCGGATCAGGTGGCACTGTGCTCTCTTCGCCGAGCGAGTCACCGTGTCGTCGCCCTCCCGGTCGACCCTCGAAAGGGGGTTTCGAGGGTGGACCGACTGTCTCCTTGGCGTCGAGAGTCTGGCTCCTGCTACGAGCGTCCCCCTTGTTTCGTCGTCCCTGAGTTCTGTCCGACGGAGGAATCTCTCGGTTGAAGACCAGCGTCCCTTCCCACCCCCCTCCGTACCGACCCGCGGACCCTTCCTGCGCGTTTGCCCAGTGGTCGTTCCGGACGACGCGCGGCCCGAGGGGGGACGTCGGACCCGCCCTCCCCGCGACCCCCCTGCGTAAGCGCGTGTGCACGTCGACCGAGGGAGGCGCCGGGCGGCCTTTGGTAGTGCTGTAACAATTGGGTTTTATTTTGCAAATTTTATTTTATGACTCCGCCCCCTCCTTCCAGACGAAAGGCAATAATTATACGTTTAGTTATACATGTACTATGTTTAGACTGCGAAGGTCACTAGGGTCGCTTACTCGATGAGCATCCTTGACCAAGTCTTTGACCTTCCTCTTGGGCGACAGCGCCCTCTTCGTCGGACCACGGGGCCCGCTCCGAGCGGCGGCTCGACTCCCGGCGCCCGCGTCTCGGCGGCACGCCCCCGGCCCGCCAGGAGGGCGCGTGCCGGCCGCGGGGGGCCGCCGGCGCCGTCCTTCAGGGGCACTCGCCCTGCCGCCGGTGGGCCGGCCGGTGTGGGCGTCGGTGCGGCCTCCCGCGGGGCTCGTGACGGGACGGAGACTCGTTTAGCCGCGAAAGAGTTTGACGAAGGTCGAAAAAAAGACCCTTCTCGAAGCCGACGTCTCAGATCGCGAAGGGCTTCGGCCCCTCTTAACACAAGTAGCTGTCTCCGGCGTCACTGGCGCCCCGCCCCTGGTCGCGCCCCGACCGCCGGCGTCCTCCCCCGACCTCCCCCGTCCAGCGTCTCGAACTTGCAGTCTTTTCCTTGTTTCACAGGATTTATGTCTCTGTAGGTTGGTGGTCGTCGATAATATGGTAAGTACAAAGACATCAGTGTATTAAGATAAGTTCGTTAGTGAAGGTGCCAACGGTACTGCCGTCTTTTTTTAAAAAAAATTCTATTAGTACTATCTTTCTTTGTCTTTTTCTAATTGAACGTTTTTAATGTAAGATCTCCGATACTTTATGGGGGTCAAACTCCCTTTACTTATTTTGGGTGTCCCGACGAAAGCACAGAGATAATCGAATAAGAACGTCACAACTGTGGTACTTTGTCGATCTTACTTGACGACGAATCTTTGAGGTGAGGTTGTGCTTCTCTTTCTCTCGGTGCCTGAGGCGGCCCAAAGTCCCAAAGGTGTCTGGGAACTGTACTCCAGTAAATAAGGCAAAGTTGTGGGGACTGACTCTCTCACGTTACTACAGTCTTAAGTAATACCCTTTGCTCAGAGTTTTTTTGCGAGAGCGGTCGTGAGGCCGTCGCCCGTGACCGCTCGCCAGTCTTGAGCCCCAAGTGGAGGACGTGGAGCGAAGAACTCGACCCCCTCGAACGGAGGCGCCCCCTGCCAAGGGTCGTCGAGTCGGGAGTGGCTCCTCTTTCCCGGACGCTCAGGGACCTCGTGGTCGACCGGCTGGCCTCCCGCTTTGGGCGGGTGCAGCGGCCCCGGGGTCGGGACGAAACCGCGCCCGGGTCGACGTCCCTCGCGAGCCACGCAGGAGTCGGCTCGACCCCGTTTGGGTCCGCCCCCTTCCGCGTGGGCGGCAGGGCCCCGACGCGAGGGGAGGTCGGAACTGGACGAAGGTAAAAGGAAGAGAGGAGGGCGGAGAAGATGGCGGAAGGGGGAGGGGGTGCGGGGAGGGGGGCGGGGAGGGGGTGGGGACGCGGGCGTCGGGGAGGAGGAGGAGGGTCTAGAGTCGCGGGACTCCAGGCCCGTCCTCGTGCTGGGGACTCCTGCGGTCCCCCGTGACTGACCGGTCGTGGCCAGGGAAGAACTGGAGGACCCGGGACGTTAGTCGTAAAGACTGCCGACCGGAGACTTTAGATGCAAGAGTGCATGTTTACATGTCGTCGCAGACAAGTACAGGACAGGGCGACACTGAGGCTTGGCGTGTGAGTCGAGAAATTAGGACAGTGGACAGAGATTTGACAGTTGGGTTCCCCCTCTGTTTGACCTCCCGTGGGTCTCGAGGTCTTCGTTTGAGGTTTCCCCTTTGGTTCAGAGACTCGTTGAGCCTCCGCTCTCCTAGTAAAGTGACGCACTACCCGTCGCTGAAGTCGTCTTTCGAGTTAGATGATAAAGTGTAAGTAAATGTAAAGGTGTATGTGAAGAAGCCTCGGTCCCCCTTTTATTTTAGGGAGGAGAAGGTCAGACAGGAAGGTTTAATAGAAGATCGGAGTCTCAAACCGGGTCCAGTGGGTTAAATTCGGGTCACATGAATTTAAGTTATAGTTGACAGTAACAGTACGTTTGAGTATCAAGACGACACTTATTTTATGAAAACTATGCTCTACAGTTTAAGGATCGAGTATTCCCTTTTCAATGAACAATCGCATCCAAGTTATAAAAAAGAGGAATAGACACCAACTCTTGGAATTTCTAGTTAAAATCTTGTTCAGTTGTGTCATCTAGAGAATTTCGATTCTTTAACAAACCGAGAAAGGTACAAAAAAGAATGGTTGACCACAAGACTTGGATTCACTATCCAACAAAGTATTAATGACTTGTGGTTTGAACCCGTCCCGAAGGGGTCGTCGAGTCTGCCATTTCTTAGACGGATGTCACGTCCTCTGGACCCAGACTAGGAACCCAGTCCTTCTAGGGGACCTCCTCCCGTACCGTGGGGTGAGGTCATAAGAAGGGACCTCTTAGGGTACCTGTCTCCCCGGACCCGCCGATGTCAGGTACCCCAACGTCTCGACCTGTGTTGACTCGCTGATTCTTGTCTTGTATGAACCCGTTTCACCCTCTGCCACTCCCTGTCCCTCCGGACCGCACGACGTCGGGTGTCCCAACACTTCTCGGTTTGGAGTAGTGTGGCACCCAAGGACCGAGGAGGAACTCCTGTGTACCACTTGTTCCCTTCGGGGTCCTCGGTGCGCACAGGAGTGTAGGGGTTGCTCTTGCATCCGCGGAACTCCTGGGTCCGGAAACAGGGAGTTCGTCTCGGTCGAACGTCTCACGAGTTGTTGATGGATAGCTTGGTCACTTTAAGTGTTGACGGTCCTCGACTCACTTGGTTCTGGGGTTCCCGTACGCAAAAGAGGGACAAAGAACGGGGGAGGAAAGAGTGACGTGTGTCTAGTCGTCCGTCGAGTCGTTCACAATGAAATTTGTCTTAGGCGGAACAGGGCCCGGACGTCGTCCTACAGCCTCCTCGTCACTGTACGTCCGTTGCGCGGGCCGCACGGGGCGGACCGTCAGAGCTCTCCCGACACACGTCTTGCTCCTCACACTCCAAATTTTTTTTTTCTTCTCAAAGTCTCTTTGACACGACGGGTCCGTGGCAAGGCGTACGGGGCGAGAGACGGACTTCTCAGGACCCAGTAGGAGGTTCTGGGCGAGTCTCCGGAAAGGGCGCGAGGGCCCTTTTGCCGTAGCGGAGGGCCACGACAGGTGTCTGTCCCACATCCACAAAACTCGTGCCTGTTGTAAGTTGTGCGGCTAAAAGTGAACATAGACATAGACGCGGTGGCATTCCCGTGTCCGGGCGTTGTGTGGGTGGAGAGGAACAGGGTCGCCGGAGTGCGTGACTGGTCCATGGGTCACCGGAGATCATTCGACACGTGGGGGGGCTCTTTCTTTGTCTGCTACGAGTGAAGTGTACGCACTGACGTGTGATCGTCTGCGCGGCGTGGCACAGACCTGTGACGGCAGTGAATCTTCAGATCTCTTTGTCTCTACTGGACCCGAAGGGACCGCCGAGTCTACCATCTCAGACGGACGTTGCGCCGTCTGGGCCCACACTAGGGACCCATCCTTTCGAGGGGACCTCCTCCCGTACCGTTGGGTGCGGTCATAAGAACGGACCTCTTAGGGTACCTGTCTCCTCGGACCGACCGATGTCAGATACGCCAGCGTTTCTCAGTCTGTGCTGACCCGTTGTTTGTGTTTTGAGTCACGTGGAGGTCCGGTCAAAGAGGAACAAGAGTCCAAACCTTTACGAAGGGGAAGTAAATATACTGTAGTCATAGCAGATGCACCCTTTGCAGACCTTAGCTTTGGTCTAGAGGGGTAGACCTTTCACCCTCTTCTTTTTCTGTAGGAAGTGTGAGGTCCTCCGCGCAGACCGGCCGAAAGTCCCTCGACAAAAAGGGTCTTGCCTAGGGTCGAAGAGGGAGACGTGCGAGAAGCGGAGTCTAGGTCACTGGACGTAGGCACTCCTGTCTACCGAGCGACGTCAGCCCCCAGTCCCTGGTTTGGGAGTTGGAACCGGAGCAATCGTCTCCTGAGAGAGACTAGGGCCCCGCTCGGCCGACGGTGGACCTATGCCGCTGTTTCCCGCACTCTCGGCGCGTGGCCCTGCAGACGTCCGCCCGCTTCGGAGTCTTCAGAGAGACGTTTGGGTCACTCCCAACATACTCCGAATCGTTACTCCCGAAGGAGCACTGTTTGTGCCTCGGTTGGTCCGCCGGTACGGCGTCCTCGTCCACGACCAGGGCCGTCCTGCCCGCGCGCACCGGACCCCCGGGGCGGCTCGGGCGGCGAGGTCGGGCGCGGCCCACTGTCGGCCTGCGGGACGGACACAGACGGCAGGAGTTCAACGGTCCGAAGAGACTGAGACGCTGGGGTACCTGGCGCCGTACGGCCCGACGGGACGGGTAGTGGTTGAGGGCCTCAAACGAGTATGGGTACAGACAACTCAGCCACTACGGTGGGTTGGTAGAGTAGGAGACAGTAGGGGAAGAGGAGGACAGGGGTTAGGGAGGGTCGTAGTCCACCGGTTTCATAACCTCAAAGTCGAAGTCGTAGTCAGGAAGGTTACTTATAATTCCTGACTAGAGGAAACCCTACCTAACCAAACTAGAGGAACGTCAGGTTCCCTGAGAGTTCTCAGAAGAGGTTGTGGTGTCAAGTTTTCGTAGTCAAGAAGTCGCGAGTCGAAAGAAGTGTCAGGTTGAGAGTATTGGTATGTACTGGTGACCTTTTTAGTATCGAAACTGATCTGTCTGGAAACAGTCGTTTCACTACAGAGACGAAAAATTGTGCGACAGATCTGTCGGTCTATTTGACGGCGTCCCCGAACCTACCTTCCTGTTGTATGAGAGGATGACCGAGAAGGGAGTGGGTCTGAGGGTCCGAGACCCCTTTGTGCCCTATATATCTTTCCGGACGGGGGAGGGTAGGAGGAAGGAAAATTGAAAACCTTTACTCAGTTTCCTGCAGGTAGGCGTAAGTCTTTTGTTGTGGCTCACAGGTGACCCGTGCTCTTCTCCGACGCCCCTACACCGCGACCCGGCCGGCTGCTCGCACGAAGGGGGCTCGGGCCCGGAGAGGCGAAGGTCAAAAACAAACGAATAAACCCGACGCGGCCGGAGCGATGACGACGAGTCCGCAGAGATCACCGCCACTCACCACCGACGAGAGATCGACACCACAGGTCGGAAGACTAACGTCGCCGAAGAGAAGGACGTCTTGTGCCAGAGGTCTCGTGTCGGAGTCGCAACACCGAGTGCCCGAATCGACGAGACGCCGTCCACCCTAGAAGAGTCTGGTCCCTAGCTTGGGTGCAGGGGACGTGACCGCCCGTCTAAGAATTGGTGACCTGCTGGTCCCTTCAGGGACTTGGACCTTGAATTACTCCGAGTCAAACTGGGTTCTCCGGAGAACCATGGATTACGTCTCGACCTGAGTTAGAGTACCGTGAAAATTGTTTGTTTGGTTGCGAGTGGATCGTATACTCCGAACGAGAAGTTTCATAGCTGGACTTTTAGTCCAGAGTAGATGTAAGAGTTTGTCGTGTCTTGTGTATTAGACCTCGGTCTGGCAGACCCGAGTCTGCGCTCGAGCCGGTGAACTGACCAGTAACTGACACCCGTTCGAGACCCGGAACCAAAGGAGTAGACATTTTACCCCTCTCGTTTACGTGAGTGGAGTATCGGACCGACATCCCTAATTTACTCAGTTATGTCCCTCATTCCCGAAGAATTCGCAAGTGCTAATAGTAATGATAATAGGAGTTTTGACACGGTAACGAGTTTTGTCAAAACCTTAAGACCTTAGATGGAAGATCAACTATATATCTGTGTGTTCAGACAAAATGAAGAAACTTCAGTAAATTAGGACTCCCCTTTTTTTTTTTTCTATGAGGGTCAAACTACCTAAGTAAGTGACACGATAAATGACTTTCGGATTCTTTTCGATACTGGTTGGATCTGTCGTATAACTTTTCGTCTCTGTAATAAACGGTTGTTTCCAGGTAGATCAGTTTCGTTACTAAAAAGGTCACCAGTACATACCTACACTCACAACCTGGCACTTCTTTCGACTCGTGGCTTCTTAACTACGAAAACTTGACACCACAACCTCTTCTAAGAACTCTCAGGGAACCTGACGTTCCTCTAGGTTGGTCAGGTAGGATTTCCTCTAGCCGGGACTTATAATCAACCTTTCTGACTGCGACTTCGACTTTGAGGTTATGAAACCGGTGGACTACGTTTCTTGACTGAGTGACCTTTTCTGACTACGACCCTTTCTAGCTTCCGCCCTCCTCTTCCCCTGCTGTCTCCTAGTCTACCAACCTACCGTAGTGGCTGAGCTACCTGTACTCAAACTCATTCGAGGCCCTCAACCCCTACCTGTCCCTCCGGACCGCACGACGTGAGGTACTCCAGAGTTTCTCAGTCTGTGCTGACTCACTGACTTGACTTGACTTGGCACGAGTGTTACTACTCTGTTGTTGACTACAGTCCACCCTTCTTCGAGAGAGGACCCCGGAAAACCAGGGAGATCGTCGTTTCTTGCCACTGATCCCCACGACGACAGGTACCCCTCGTCGTCTCAGGGGTGGCTTCCGGTACCCCGCTCCCGGGTTCTAAGCGTGTTGTGTCTCCTACGTTTCCTTGGCTCCCTCATCCCTCGACTCAAGAAGAACGAGGTCGAGTCAATTATGTCGATCGCAAATGTCCGACGAGACTTAGTTAGTCCCAGAGGACCTACTATCTCTTAAACGGACGGTCACATCCTCTCCGTTCAAGTTAGGGACCCAGCACTTCTCAAGGACCTCTTCCTTTATCGTTGGGTGAGGTCATAAGAACGGACCCTTTAGGGTACTATCTCCTTGGACCCTCCGATGTCAGGTACCCCAACGTTTCCTCAACCTATGCTGAGCCGTTGATTTTCTCGTTCTCGGTTGTCGGCTTAGCTAGTTGTCCCCGGTCGACTTTGCGCTCCGACGCGCGGGCCCGCCGACTCGGCGACCTCCGTCAAGTCACCGTCTGAGCACCCAGTCCGCGACTCGGTGGTTGCACGGCCCTCTTCGGCTGTGGTTCGACTGTTCTCCCGCCAAGCCGTGGCTGCAGTGAGCGAAGGCACCTCCCGGCACAGGCAAGGTCTGGTCGGGCCCGCCCTTCTGTGCGCGTGCCTCGGGTTCTTTTCCTCTCTGCGTTCGGCCCGAGGTTCTTCCCTGCACAAGGCAATGCTTTGGGACTCTGCGTGGGCCCATTAGACTATTATTTCATCTGCCTTCTGGTAAATCCTCCATCCCGACCAGACGATTGTTACTGAAGTTTGTAAGCACCTAAGATTCGGCGTCAGTGCGTCAACCAGGTAGGGCTGGTAGGTCAGTGGACCCGACGCTCCTCCCGTCCCCCGTCGCAGGTGAGGGCAATAAGATTGTGACCTTTGTCCTCTTTGCGTAAAGGTTTTGTCGGAGAGCCCTACTGTGAAGTTTTCTACTGTTCGCTGCTCTTCCTGAAATTTAGAGGTCCTCAGTGCCCAGGTCTACGGAGATGCCCGGTTCGTCCGTCGTCGTCCCACCCCCACCCTCGCCCCGCTCGACTCGCCCCTCACCCGACGCCCAGACTCCCGCCACGAGTCGGACCCCCCGGCCCGTCTGGGGACCCTCCCCTCCCCCACAAGTGTGGTCCGTCTGGGGGTCCTCCCCTCCCCCACAAGTGTGGTCGTCTGGGGACCCTCCCCTCCCTCGGTAAGTGTGGTCCGTCTGGGGGTCCTCCCCTCCCCCACAAGTGTGGTCCCGTCTGGGGACCCTCCCCCGGCCGGCAAGTATGGTCCGTCTGGGCACCCTCCCCCGGCCGGCAAGTATGGTCCGTCTGGGGACCCTCCCCCGGCCGGCAAGTATGGTCCGTCTGGGGACCCTCCCCTCCCGCGGTAAGTGTGGTCCGTCTGGGGGCCCTCCCCTCCCCCGCAAGTGTGGGCGTCTCGGGGCCCTCCCCTCCCCCCCAAGTGTGGGCGTCTGGGGGCCCTCCCCTCCCCCGCAAGTGTGGGCGTCTCGGGACCCTCCCCTCCCCCCGACCCTGTCCCCCGTCGTGCACCTCACTCCGGCGACTCACCACGGGAGGAGACACTGGGACACCTGACGTCGGGCGGTCCGCGGGGACAGGTACCCCAGGAGGTCCGTCCTTCTGAGCTCACCCAGCGTAGAGGAGGAGGTCCCGTAGAAGGGCTGGGTCCCTAGCTTGGGCGCAGAGAGTGCCGAGGACGTGAGCGTCCGCCCAGGAAGTGGTGACTCGGTGGACCCTGGGGCGGGTAATGTATGACCAGTTTGAGAAAAGAGTCGCCTGTTCATAAACCGTACAAGACATCAAAATGGGTCCTCCTTTGCTTCCGGGCCTCTACAATACACTGCGCGGGCGTCAATAGTGCGTCGGGCGTATGTCCTCTCGACCATAGACTTGGGCCACGGGTCTCTTCGACTGCCAGGGACAGTCTGCCCTCGGACGTCCGTCGGACTTTGACGCGGATTGAGGGCCCAGGGTCTCCGCCCCCGTGCGTCCCGTCCTCTCTTTGCCCCTCCGCCCGCCGCCGGCCTGGGGGCCGAGGCTCGCGCCGGGACTCAGCCGCGACACTCAGCGGTCAGGGGCGCGGCCGGCCGCTGAGCGTCGCGCACAGGCGGCGCAACCGGTCGGAAGCCTTGGGGCTTCGCCCGGCCCACCTGAGTCTGTGACTCCAAGAGTGTCTCGGCTCGGACAGGTGTTCGAAGGTAGGACGTCGAGACGAGAGCGGCGTCCGGAGTGCCTACACCGGGAAGGACGCCTCGCAGCGTCGGCCCGTCCGCCCACCCGCGAGTCGGCAGGGGACGTCGCGGACGGCCTTTTCGGGCCACAATCCGCGCGCGCGGCCGCGGGCCACGGACACCCCTCGTGAGCCTTAGACGAGTGAGCTGATTCGATAAGAGTTCGGGGAGGTTCGCTAAGTCTTCTCGTCTGTATATGCGTACCTAGAGTTGCTCTAGCAATGTCTGCTCAGGGGAGAGTGGTCCTTTCGGCGGGACTCTGAGACCCGACGGAGCCCTGTCTCGCGCCGAGGCCTCATTCCGAGCGCCGGGCGCGGCGCGTCTCGCGAAGACGCTCGTAGAGCCGCGTCGGGGGACGAGCGCTTGCAGGCGGCGGTAGCGGAAGAAGGCTCCCCTGCGCTCGGCCAGGGTGCGGCGGGAGGCGAGTGCCGAGGCCTACCAAGAGGGTGGTTGAATCGCTCGTCCGTCCCGGAGAAGGGGAGTCGACTGTGTCCGTCTCTGACTCGGGGTCGCTCGCTCACCCGCTCCGGGCGGGCTGTCACGACCCGGCCGTCCCCTCGGTCCTGGGCTAGGGGTGCCGTCCCTGGGGAGAGGGGGTGGGGAGCCAACCGAAGGAAGAGAGGGTAGAAAATAACTGGGGGCGGGGTTGATAAATTGAGGACAACATATTTTATACCCGAAGGGTCCCCCACGTCACCATTTCTTAGGTGGACGGTTACGTTCTCTATCTTCTCTACCTCAAGCTAGTGACCCACCCCTTCTAGGGGTCCTTATCCTTTGAGGTCCCTTCGTCCGTTGGGTGAGGTCATAAGTGCGGACCGTTCCCGTCTCCTCTGACCGCCCGATATGAGGTACCCCAGCGTTTAGCACCCTGTACTGAACGTACGTACCTGTGTATATTTTATATCTCTGTCTTTCGGTCTATTTTGTTTACGTAGCGAATCCCTTAATAATGTTCGTTCTTTGGGAACATTAATAGTGGGTTCGAACCAAAAAACAAAAAAAAAAAAATTCTTGCCTGAGAACAGTAGGTTGGGTAGGGTTAATTGTTCCGACAGGGAGGTAGGTTCCCTCCATAACCCGAAGGGAACACCGAGTGGACCATTTGTTAGGTGGGTGTTACGCCCTCTGGACCCAGACCAGGAACCCAACCCTTCTAGGGGACCTCTTCCCTTTCCGATGGGTCAGGTCATAAGATCGGACCTCTTAAGGTACCTGATGTCAGGTACCCCAGAGTTTCTCAACCTGTGTTGACTGTTGAAAGTGAAAGGTAGGCTTCATTTGCACGGGAGCTGAAAGGGTGAGTAACGATGTGAGGTAAAGGAATGTCGAATCAGTGAGTTCGTATATGGGACCGTGATCTGATAGGAAGAACTACTCAGAAATTTTAGAGAGAATTAGATGTCTAAGGGGAAGATAGAGAAAGAAAGGTAATGTTAAATGGTCAATTTGTTAGACTCGACAAACTACGTACCTCAAAGGGTAACCGACCTTTTGGTCTGTCGGTACGTCCAGAGGTGTCAGGAGGACAGGGACATAAAGAACGAAGAGCCTCGACCTAAAGTTCGGAATGGGGCAGGTCCAAAGTAGGGAGACGTTCTGAGACGACCACCGGACAAGGAGGCCGTCCTCCGTGCACCCCACACCGACACCGAGAAACAATCTACAATCGTCGGGAACTGTGAACTGCCAATCTATACAATTAAGTGACCTCAATGTTTACCACTGTAAGATTAAGAGAGTGACGCAAAAGTAAATGATCGACCTCACTAAAATATCCCTCCATAGAGGAAAGTGGATTGTCAGCCAAAAGGTAAAGTGTGTCACTTCCATCCTTTTTGGAGACGAAGAAAGACACGGATGAAACGACCTGTGACTTAATCTGAGCACTCACATTTACGTAGACTACGCTGACGCCGTGAGGAATAGGAAGGACTCTGAGTCCGACGGGGTACATGTCGGCCTCGGGATTCAATCTTTTGCACCGGGGTCTTTGGAAACTATCAAGAGAACGACTGACTATACGTCTCTAAGGTGTTCGAACAGAATAAATAAAGGGTGGGGTCTTTACTTACTCCAAAGAATAGCCTCTTACTATGAAGGTCTAGTGTGGGATCCGTGGTCCCTACCAGTGACGATGACCCGGTCCGTGACTCAGTCCGGAGGAGGGGAGAGGACAGAGAGGTTTCCCGAATGAAGTTCCTGACAGGGAGGAAGAGAGTCGGAGAGAGTGAGCGAGAGAGTGTGTGTTTGCACACATAAATGTGTGTACGTGTGTTTCTGTGGGTTACTAAAGTATAACTGTAAAGGTCAAGTCAGTAAGTTTAAATCCTAATGTGAAATATATAATAATATATATATGAAATGAATATATAATTATGTGAAATACATATAATATGTCTGAGCAATGGTCGACTCGGTGGTCCCTTCGGGTCCTAGTGTGATGTTCATCGGGTGCGACCTCTCCCACACGTCTCTTCCCTCGCGAGGGTGTGCCGACCACCCTTGCATTCGACCACGTCGGTGACACCTCTGGTCCCGTCTCCAAGGAGTCCTCGATTTTGATCTTAATAGTATGCTGGGACGTCAGGACAAGGACCCGCACGTGGGCCCGTTCGGTCGTTAAGTGTGTCTATGCACACGGGGTCCCGAGTGGCGTCGCGACTAATGTTATCCGTCCTGTGCCTCCGTCGGACCCACAGGTAGTCGTCTGCCTACCTATGCCTTTAGCACCGTGGGTGACCCGTGTGTGGGACTCTTTTACTATTGACTCTCTGCGTACACGGGGTCCCGAGTGGCGTCGTGACTAATGTTGTCCGTCCTTTGCCTTCGTCGGACCCACAGGTAGTCGTCTGCCTACCTATGCCTTTAGCACCATGTATATATGTTACCTTATAATGAGTCGATAGTCTTTCTTACGTAAATTCGGTTCAGTCGGGATTACTCCACCTACTTCGATCTCGGATGAGCTGTACTTACTTCTTACTTCACAGTCTTACCTCAGGCAGCCTTTCTCTGTCTGTGACTTATAATCGCGTACGTGCACCTCCGATCTTTCGTCCGTGACTACCCGGCTGGACGTCCCGTCGGTACCTCTACCCGTGTCTGTTGTCCGAGCGCCTGAGGCACCCCTCCCCCTGCCCCCGCTTAACCCTCTTGTCATACCTTTGTGTCGACCGGTGTACAGCTTGTGTCTCGGTCGCCCCTGAAGACTCTCTGTGTCCCTCGAGCTGGGTCGCGAGACGTCGACGGATCTCCCCACGCCGCCCCTCCCTCTACGCTCGCTCCCAATCCTCCCTCCCCGGTGTACGTGTGGACACCGACTAAGCACTACTACATTCCGTCTTCGGTTGCGTTATAACATTTCGCTAATAAGAGGGGGGGGGCTTTTTAGCCATGTATATATTCTACCTTATGGTGAGTCGGTATTTTCACTACGTCATTACGGTTCGCGTCGTTGTACGTACGCTGGCTTCCAGGCACATGACTCACTTCATCGAGTCTTCCTCTGTCTGTCTGTGACGTACCACAGGGAATATGCACATAAGACTTACACATAGGCGCTGAGTGAAACGACATGTCCTTTAAGTCCTGATCTCAAAAAAGAACTAAAAAAAGATAGAATTTACATAAGACAGAAAGAGAGTATGGTTCTGAGGACTAGGGCTTCCTGTATCCCCCTTTTTCTTAATCTTATAAGGTATTCGTAATTAGACGGGATAAAATACAACGTGTTTTATAAAGTGCTATAGTTATGATTAGTATGGCGGTAGTAATACTAATGTCTTTTCGATTTCGTTTCGGGAAGAAGAGACATATACGACAGTCGTGAGAGGAAAGTGAATAATCAAATACCAACCTGACATAGGTAATACTCTGTTTCTTTATACCTTCGTCCTGTGTACGAATCTTTTTTTCCGCTCAGTTCGTGACTTACGTCTGGAGACTTCTTCTCGTTCCTCGCTTTTCGGAAGGAGTCCCCAGTCACGTTTCTTTACGTCCTTTTATTGTCTTACCCTTTCTGATCTCTCGAGAAGTTCTTTTAGTCTCCATGGCTCCCTTGTAAAGTACGTTTCTACCCCTGTTATTTCCTGTCTTTACGAGACCTGGATTGTCTTCGTCTTCTATAATTCTTCTCCACCGTTCTTATGTGTCTTCTTGACATGTTTTTTCTAGAAGTGCTGGGTCTATTAGTGTTACCACATTGGTGAGTGGATCTCGGTCTGTAGGACCTTACACTTCAGCTCACCCTGAATCCTTCGTAGTGATACTTGTTTCGATCACCTCCACTACCTCAAGGTCGACTCGATGAAGTTTAGGATGTTCTACTACGACACTTTCACGACGTGAGTTATACGGTCGTCTAAACCTTTTGAGTCGTCACCGGTGTCCTGACCTTTTGCAGTCAAAAGTAAGGTTAGGGTTTCTTTCTTACAAGTTTGATGGTGTGTTGACGTGAGTAGAGTGTACGATGGTTTCATTACGAGTTTTAAGAGGTAAGGTCCGAAGTTGTCATACACTTGGCTCTTACAGGCCTACAAGTTTGACCTAAATCTTTTCCGTCTCCTCGGTCTCTACTTTAACGGTGGTAGAGAACCTAGTAGTTCTTTCGTTCTCTTAAGGTCTTTTCGTAGATGAAGACCAAGTGACTGATGCGATTTCGGAAACTGACACACGTAGTGTTGTTTGGTACCCTTTAAGAAGGTCTCAACCCTTATGGTCTGGTGGAATGGTCGGAGGACTGTTTATGCATACGTCCAGTCCTTTGTCGTCAATCTTGACCTACACCTTGTCACCTGACCAAGGTTTAACCCTTTCCTCATGCAGTTCCGACATATAACAGTGGGACGAATAGATTGAATATACATATAGTACGTATATTCGGTCGGACCTACTTCGTGTTCGACCTTAGTCCTGACGACCCTCTTTATAGTTATCGGAGTCTATACACCTACTGTGGTGGTACTACCGTCTTTCGTTTCTTGATGTTTCGGAGAACTACTTTCAGTTTCTCCTCTCACTTTTTCAACCGAATTTTGAGTTGTAAGTCTTTTTCTAGTACCGTAGACTTGGGTAGCAAAGTACCGTATCTACCCCTTTGTCTCCTTTGTCACTCTTTGAAATAAAGACCCCCGAGGTTTTAGTGACGTCTACCACTGACGTCGGTACTTTAATTTTCTGCGAACGAGGAACCTTCTTTTCGATACTGGTTGGATCTGTCGTATAATTTTTCGTCTCTGTAATGCAACGGCTGTTTCCAGGTAGATCAGTTTCGTTACCAAAAAGGTCATCAGTACATACCCACACTCTCAACCTGATATTTCTTTCGACTCGTGACTTCTTAACTACGAAAACTCGACACCACAACCTCTTCTGAGGACTCTCAGAGACCTGACGTTCCTCTAGTTTGGCCAGTTAGGACTTCCTTTAGTCAGGACTTATAAGTAACCTTCCTGACTACGACTTCGACTTTGAGGTTATGAAACCGGTGGACTACACTTTTTGTCTGACTTACCTTTTCTGGGACTACGACCCTTTCTAACGTCCGCCCTCGTTTTCCCCTACTGTCTCCTACTCTACCGACCTACCGTAGTGGCTGAGTTACCTGTACTCACACTCATTTGAGGCCCTCAACCACTACCTGTACCTCCGGACCTCACGACGTCAGGTGTCCCAGTGTTTCTCAGCCTGTACTGACTCGCTGACTTGACTTGACTTGACCTCAGTTATGTTTGAGTGAGACCTAATCGGAGGGACGACCTAAGTCGGTTCTGGAGTTTCACAGACAATACTTATACTTGTTTCCTATCTCTGATACGAATTTCTAATTTCCTTTACTACTCAGTCGTCTATCCCTTAGAGTAAGCCCTTTCCCTTTGATATTTTTAATTGGTTCCCCCTAAAATCTCAAATTTTCAGATTGATTTTACTTTTCAAAGGGTTTACCTGAGTTACCGTCGAAACTCTATCGTCTCTTTATTAACTTGAATCTCTATTTAGTTTCTTGTCTCCCTTTTCTTCCGACTTCTTCTCTCTGTACATTACTATTTCGATGACTTTTTGTTTCTTTTAGAACATTCATTGTTGACTTTTATTAGTTAGTGTATCTCCCTTTGTTGTCAATTCTAATTATCGCTGAAGAGTAGTTTGTGTCACCTTCGATAGACGGACCGTTACGTCCTTTACGTTCTACGGGCCGAGGTTGGGGACCCGACTCTTCTAGAGGACCTCGACCTTTACCGTTGTGTGAGCTCATAAGAACGGACCTTTTAAGGTACCCGTTTCCTCGGACCACCCGATATCAGATACCCCGGCGGTTCTCAGTCGGTACTGACTCACTGACTGGGAATCTCATATGCAACGTAATATACCGTGGGTGAGGTCACGAGAACGGACCTTTTAGGGTGCCTGCCTCCTCGGACCTTCCGACGTCACGTACCCCAGCGACTCCCAACCTGTGCTGACTCGCTAAAGTGAAAGTGAAAAGTGAAAGAACGTAACCTCTTCCTTTACCGTTGGGTGAGGTCACAAGAACGGACCTCTTAGGGTCCCTGCCCCCTCGGACCACCCGACGGCAGACACCCCAGCGTGTCTCAGCCTGTGCTGACTTCACTGAGTCGTCGTCGTATGAGTTTTACTACTTTCTTTTTTTTAATAGTCGTTCTTAAGATAGATCACATTTTGACAGTAAGTTCTTGCTACCGTTTTATTTCTGTAAGGGTCTATTTGTTTTTCACCCTCTTAAGTGTCGATCGTCTGTACGCGTTATGCTTTCAAATATCCTTCAGGAAGTCCGATGGTCCTTTACCGGTGTCTGCCGTTGCACTTTGGTGCCCTTACTCGATCATTCTCACGATCTTTACATCTATAAACTCATTTATACTTTTGGACATATTTATATGAAAGTTTAGAACAGAAATTTAAAGATAATTTTTATCCTAACATACTCTTTAATAGTGAAACGTGACGACACAAATAGTATATGTGTCTGTGATCGTCGTTTTCTTTCTTCGATATAATCTTATTTCTTACTTCGACATCATCTCGGTTTGAAATATAAAATGACTTTATTAACTAGTAAATTCTATACAAAATATTAAGTATCTCTTTAGTTGCATTTTAAAAAGTTTTTTATGTCCAATTTTTTTAGTTGTCTTTTTAATTTTACATTATGATGAACAAATTATGTCTTTTCCCATTATCCCTCCTTATTTCTTAAGTTTTTTCTATACTTCGTATATCTTTGCTTTCTCGTGTTACCGTCTTCATCTAAATTAGTAATGCACACTCACTCGATTTGTAGGGTTAGTTGTCCGTTTAAGGGATTATGACCTATTTCTCATTCGAGGTCGATAGACGACAGGTGTCCTCTATACGTGCTCCACCCGAAATTAGGTTTCTGTGTTTTAGCTTTCGTTTCCTACCTTTTCTATGTGACGCCTTTGGTTGGGGTTCTACCGACCTCGCCGAAATAATTGTAGCCTACTCTGTCTGAGCGTCACGTCTTTACAGTGACCTCTGTCTCTGTAGACACCCTTTGGAGTGACATACCACTTTCCGACTCGTGAAAGAGGGATTCCAGGTCGTCCCCGTACTACTTCTCCAGACTAGCGTGGTGCAGGTAGGTCGCGACATGGCTTCCGGGACCTGACACGTCAGCCACTGACATTTGCGTCCTGTGTGTATCGAACTTTTCCCCTTCCTTTCGGCACAAATGAGTGTCTACTGTGCTAGGGTTTGCCTTTTTAGGACTCAGTAATTAGACAATTGTTAATATTCTTGATCAATTGTTCAAATCGTTCCAACGTTCTATCTCGTAGATAAATGTCTTTCGTCATCATATTAATACTCTCGTTTCTTATTGGACTTTTACTTTAATTCTTTTGTTAAAGTAAGTGTTATCGTATTGTACTTATTTTGTCCTTGTTTAATTTTTTTAAAAATTTGGATACGTTATTTTTGATGTTTTGTAAAAACTCTCTTTAATTTCTCTTAGATTGATTCTCTGTCACCTACCCTTCTGAGTGATGACAACTACGATTCGGTACAGGACGAGAAAGCGCCGGGGTACCTGACATCGGGTGGTCCGAGGAGACAGGTACCCTAAAGGATCCGTTCTCACGACCTCACCCGACGGTAAAGGAAGAGGTCCCCTAGAAGGGCTGAGTCCCTAGTTGGGACTTTGAGGACGTAACGACCACCTAAGAAATTACGACTCGGTGGTCCCTTCGGACAACAATTACACTAGTAAGAGGAATTTAGCTGGATCTCTAACTGACGGTGGGAATGATTTTAGGACCCTCCGTGAGAACAAAACCATCTTTAACTGTTCTACTAAGATTTTAAGTGTACCTTTATAGTCTCTGACTCTGTCTGTTTTAAAACTTTTTCTTGTTTCTCCTGAATATGATAGATTAAAGTTTTAAGTGTCATTTCGACGTATAAGTCCTGCCACACGATAGCTGAATTTCTCATCTATATACTACTGTGTTTTATGTCTAAGGTCTTTATTTGGAAATATAAATGCGAGTCAATTCATTACAAATGATTTCACAGTCCTGTCAAATTACCCTTTTCTCAACTAAAAAGTTGTTTATCACGGATCTGTTGACCTATAGCTCTACGTTTTTTTTTATTATTATTATTGAATGTGAGAGTGAAGTGTTCTGTGAGTTCGTAATTGAATTTTGTCTAATCTCTGGGTGGACACTCTCGATTTTGATATTCGGACGACCTTACTTTGTGTCCTCTTTTAGAAATATCAGAACCTAACCCGGTTTTAAAGAATCTATACCGTGGTCCCTACCAGATTTTTTCTTTTTGATCAATTCGACCTGAAGTAGTTTTAATGGAAAGGGAGAAGTTGACTGTACTAACTTTTTTTACCTATGGTCGGTCTCTGACCGTCCTTTATGAACGTTTAATACATAGACTGTTTCCAAAACATAGGTCTTTACGCATTCCTTGAGGATGTTATGCCATTCTTCTGTTGTTGGGTTCACTTTTGCCCCGTTTTCGAGACTTATCTACAAAACGGTGTCTTCTCTGCCCTTATCGATTGTCGGTGTGCGTTTTGACGGTTTGTGGTAAGTAACGACCCCTTTACTTTTGATTTTGGTGCTACTCTGTGGTGCTGTTTGGGTGACACGCGCGATCGGAAAGCCAGCGCGGGTCGAGAAGCGTCGGGTCCGAGAAGACAGGTACCCTAAGAGACCCGTTCTTATAACCTCACTCAATGGTAAAGGAGATGTTTGGGTGATCTGACCGAAATTAAAATTTCGACTGTTATGATTCCCAACTTCTCTTGCCTTTCTTCGACCCTGAGAATGTAACGACGGTCCCTGCCGTGTCAATCCACCGTGTCAGCGATTCCTTCTGTCGAGCCGTCGAAGAATGTTCGATTTGTCTTTGCACGGCAGGAAAGCAGTAAGACGAGAGTCGTAGCAGGAGCAGCACCCCGGGTCAGGGTCGTTTCTCGGGATCACCCCACCAAGGTTCAGAGACCTCCCCGACCTGACGAGGTCGGGGAGTCGAGAGTGAACCGTTTTGAGAAAGTAAAAGTCGACGTTTAGGGTTTAGCCGGTCTGTTCGAAAGGTCATCAGAACGACCGATAAAGACCCAGAGGACAGGCGTCCGGGATCTTATGGGGGAACGACGGAAGACGAAAGAGGGTGTGTTTACGTTTATTGTACGAACAGAACTCGACGACTTCAGACAGGGACAATCGAACATATATGAAACTCCAAGTACTCATGTAAAACAGTAGATCGAGACAAGATTTACAACAAGTACCCCAAAACCAAAACGATAGACCCATGATAAAAAAATTACATTCCTATACTCTTCTGGGGGCTTGGGACGACGGTGCCGACAGTAGAAGGGTCTGAAGAGTCGACGAGTAAGCTTGGAAGAGAAGACTTCACTTTCACACCAAATCCGCGACTCAGTATAGACTGAGACACTTGGGTAACTGACATCGAGTGGTCTGAGGAGACAGAAGGTCCGACCTTGTGACCTCACCCAACGGTAGAGGAAGAGGTCCCATAGAGGAACTGGGTCCCTAGCTTGGGAGCAGAGGGCGTGACGTCCGCCTAAGAAATGGCAGACTCGGGGTCCCTCGACTGTTTGGGATTAAATAGTACGAACGGCACACGGTCTGTGACAGGTTTGTGACGAAGGATTCCGAGAATTAGACGGCGTGTCGTACTTCGTCCGTGGCAACGATGGGACAAATGTTTACTCCCTTTGCTTGGAGTCTCTCCAGTTCCAGTGTGTCGGAAGACACTCTCTCCCAAGTGTGGGTCCAGCGACCGAGGTCTCAGCCACGAGTGATTGGGGATCTGCCACGACGGACGGGTCTCGTGTCCCCTCGGCAGGACGGACCCCCGGTGCTGGTGGCAGGGCGGGCGGAGGGGGCGTCCGGAGGACTTCTGCCCTTTTCTGCCCCTTTAGCGTGGGAGGGGGTTTCTGGCTCAAGTTCAGTCGAGACTCTTCGCGTCACTTGTGTGGGTCCGGTCATGGGGGGGCGGGCGAGGGTCTGGGGGTCGGGCAGAGCAGTGACGGCTCGGCAGTGTCCACGGTATTAAGGAACAACCGTAGAAACAGGAGGGGTACTCGAGTCTCTTGTAAGCAATAAGTAGAGTTTAGGGTCTCGAATAGGATCTCTGACCGTCGGTCGTCCGAGAGTTATTCACAGGTACCTTAACTCGTCCGCTATTGCAGAGGATTTTTTTCTCTTTTAGATCGAGTTTTACATGAACTTTCGTTATATTAACGTAGAAATTTTTTTTTTTTTAAGACATTAAGTCTCCAAAATGGTTCGGACCGATTACTCAAAAAGACCCATAAAGAAGTCTTCTTTATGTCAGAGTCTAAGAAGGACCATAAAATTGACGAACAAAGGTTGTACGTTTCTAACGACGAAGACTACGATTAAACGGTCCCTCTAAGTTTCCTCTTCGTCGAGGGTGCGGGAAGTCGGTCGTTTCTCTGTTCGGGTCTTCGTTTCCGCACCGTACAGACGCGGTCCGGACCTCCCGACGGGGGTCTCAGAGGACCCTCACTTTTCTTTTTGCGTGGGTTTGTCTCCTTCCACGTTTTGGGTCGCGGTCGACTTTCTTCGTTAAGTAATGGACAGCGCTCAGAGTGTCAAAGTCCGTCCTGAAACGACACTCTTGTGTGTTAATACAGCATCGACACAAATGACTACACGCCTAGTCACCGTCTGTAACGAGGTGTTTATATTTCCGTCCAGAAACATTCTTTTACATACCGGCGAGAGGAAAAGTTCTCTTGGAAGATCGTAAAGGATTCTTGTCAGTATTCACGAGGTTTCTATAGAGTCAGTAAAAGACCCGAAATCGAGTTAGAGAGACACTGAGAGACATTCTCGACTGATTTTTATGGAGACGTTTTTTTTTTTTTTCTTGTCTCTCTTTTCACTACTGAATCTTTGTCCATCCTTCATAGAGAACTTTTGTCGACCCCGGAGTTGGGGTGCGGGACGGGAGTGTCCTGTGTAAGGCGCAAACCGTGGGTGTGGGCCCGTCGCCCCCTCGTCCACCTACTCGTGCCGGACGACCCTCGACCCCGTCCCTTCGACGACCGAACGGGTGTCGGGGCAGTGGGTGGGGCGGAGGGGTCGTCCGTGTAGACCTGCAGTGGCTTAATGGTTCTTTCGAGGGGCGTTAGACTGTCCGCGTGTCTCCCACTCTAGACCGAAGGAGGAACTGGTCTGTCCTGTACTTAAGGAGAAAGGGTCGTGTGTACTCGGCGACGGACGTTCCGGGCGTGACTGCGTCCGGGCTTCCGAGGACGCAGGTTGAAGTGAGGTACTCTGCAGTTGAGTTTTCTCGATGTCTGTTTTTTTTGTACGCCCAGACCCTCCGAGACCCTCGTATCCAAGAGTTGTCATTCGACACCTTCTCCTATTGTGCGAGGACGACCCCCTTGGGACTTAGGTCTGCAGACCCGACTTCCTTCCTCCGACCGGTCGTGGTGCGACGGTGCGTCTGTACTTTGTCAGGCGGTCTGGACGGACCCCCAGCAACGAGTCCGTGATTCCGCACAGGCTGAGAACCGTTGGGGTACCTGACGTCGGGCGGTCCGAGGAGACAGGTACCCTGAAGGGTCCGTTCCTATGACCTCCCCCAACGGTACGGGAAGAGGTCCCCTAGAAGAGGTGGGTCTCTAGTTCGACCACAGGGGACGCGACCGTCCTCCTAAGAGGTGGCGACTCAGTGGTCCCTTCGGGGACGAACCCCTCGTAGAATATTACGTCGACCGTAGTAACCTTTGTCGGAATAGAGTCTCTATTCCGCCTGACGTCTTCGGGGACTCTACTCGGACCTTTTGTACAATGAAGACTGACTCCTGCTCCGCTGTACCAGGGACCGGGGGAGGTGGGAGAAGGTTGCCTTTCTGTAGTGGAACGTTACAGGTCCTTCTAGACCTTCCGGTCTCGTGTCGAGGCAGGAGGGTGGTTCTTCGACGACGTCCTCGTCATCGAGGCACTCGGGGCAGGTCCGCCGACGCGGGTGGGACGTGGGGTCCCGGTCTTGGGCCGAGTCGGGAATCGCGAGTCGTGTGTACACGAGATAATTGAGGAAAATTTCTTTTGTGTGTTGACAGTCCTCAGATCTCGGTGTCGGTAGGGACTTGTACTCTCCAAGTGAGAGAGCGAGAGAGGAAGTGTGTGTCGGCATCTGTCTATGTCTGGGGAGGGGTTTGGTTTGTCTGTTTTTAAGGACCTTGAACATGCGGGCACTGCCCTCCGTCTGTTGTTTGTCGAGTCCTTTTTTATGTATTTCGTCCGCTCCCACTTGTTTAAGGAGAGGAGAGGCCGAACTCTTAGACTGGAATTCAATTGAAAGATCAAGACAAAGAGACCTTTGGATTAATTTCTGTGGGTCTCTTACAGTCAATACAATCCTCCGTTGTAACGAATACTATTTTTACTGGGGACTAACTATTGAACGCAGACCTGACCTTTCTCGGTATTTATAGACTACCCCTGTTCTGGCGAAGCCCGAAGGAACTGACACTACTGAATGTTGACTCGTAGAGGGGTCCCTCTGTAATTGGGTTCTGTGTCGGGTGCGGACGATCTACGCTCCAAGGAAGAGGTCTCGCCCTCGACAGTGAGGTCTTGCCCCCTCCCGCTTCGAGGGCCCTCCGGCCTACATGTCAGGTCGGGTGTCCGGTGTGCCCTCTCTTCGGGACGGGGACGGGACGACGTTGGAAACTAAGATAAGTCCCGGCAGAGTTGTCTGTCTACGGGTCACACCGCTCACTCAGAACACCCAACCTTGCATTTGTTGGACCCTTCTAGGGACATTCGAGACAAGTGACATATGAACTACGACCGATTTACGACACACGAGTCAGTGAGTCAACGTAGGCTGAGAAACGCTGGGGTGGCTGATGTCGTGCGGTCCGAGGACACAGGTACCCTAAGAGGTCCGTTCTTATGACCTCGTCCTTCGGTAGGGGAAGAGGTCTCCTGAAGGCCTGGGTCTCTGACTTGGACCCAGAGGCCGTAACGTCCACCTAAGAGGTGGTAGACCCGGTGGTCCCTTCGGGTTACGACTCGTTTTAATCCACCTCGTCTTCTCGCCCGACCAACCTGGTGTGCGGAGACCACGGTCAATCCCAGGAAAGTCCAGACTCGCTGTGAAGGGTGGGGTGAACCGGAAACGCTCAATCGAGGACAGGTGACTAAGTAGAAGTCCGAGACGAGTCCAAAGACGACCCCTTTGGAGGGGACGGACGGGTGGTCCGGGTCCAGTTGGAGGAAACGTCTACCTCAGAGTGTCGTTACCCAAGGAACGGAGGACTCGTGGTAGAACCCCATAGCAGTATGTGGTCCTTATGTTCCTGGGCCCAAGAAAGACTCTCGTTCGTCGTGTAGACCGACGAGTGGTACAGCGGGGGTCGTGGACCTCTTACGGGCCGTCCTCAGCCTCGACTCGCTCGGGACCGTCTTGCTCGCTCACAATATTGCTCGGTAGGCTTTGATTTGTCTCCACCGTCGCGAGGAGTGAGGTGTGACGTGCAAGGCCGACACAGACAAGTGGCTGCTGTGGGGCAGGTCCCATGCTGGGCTCTCAGGCGGCCGATTGCGACGGTAGACACAGTCTTTTGAGGTCTCAGTTAGAGGCCAGCATAGGTCTCAATGACCCTTTATATATATAAAAAATTTTTCAATTAAAACTAAAACTCTGTGGTGACAGTGCATTGGTAGAGAAAACCCCCTTGAACGTTTCACTTTCCGATTTAAATTTGGTGTCATAACGGAAGAGGGAACGATTCTGAATTCGGGTGGACATCAATAAATAAAAGGACAACCTGATCTTTTAGGTGACCCTAGAACACGACAGAGACGGGATCGAGGACCGTGTATTTGCAAACTACCTACTTATTTATTCACCTACTTATTTGTTTCTTAGAGGGGGGAAGGGGGGGGTAATTTTGTCTTTTGGTGATCTGTTTTAGAACCTATTCGAGTCCCACTTCTTGACCCCATTGAAGGACGTCGACGAGTAGAAGTCCCTTAAGGTCGAGACTTACCACCGACTACCCCCGTCGGACGTCGACCCTCTTGGTCCGCCCCTCCCCGGAACTCTCGACGGCAGTTGACGGTCAATCGAGTCGTCGGGGGAGGGGACGGGAGGGGTAGAGGGGCGGACTTCGGTTCCTGGCGGGTTGTGTCTCCGTGGGTGGCACGATCTGCGACCATCGCGAAGCCACTGTGTGCGGAGATTGTGAGTCTCGTGCGTCGTGAATACTTCGCGTACCTTTCGCCAGGACCTCAAAGTATTCCTTTTGACTGTTTCTAAGGAAACAAAAACGTAATTTCAGAACTGCCGTAATTCCCTACTCGGTCTGGGTCAGATGTGACTTTACTTCCTGTCTGCGGAACCGACCGCGAAGAATGCATTTACTACTGGGGATCCTGTGCTGACTCGCTGAAGGGAAAGGGAGAAGTGAAAGGACGTAACCTCTTCCTTTACCGTGGGGTGAGGTCACAAGAACGGACCTCTTAGGGTCCCCGCCGCCTCGGACCACCCGACGGCAGACACCCCAGATGTCTCAGCCTGTGCTGACTGCGCTGAATCGTCGTCGTCATCTGACTGACATTTTCGGGAATAAAAGACTCACATTACATAAGAAACGACGGGTCGAGAGGTAGAAGTTCTTCCCGCGTGATTGACCCGTCGACCACGGTCGCCACTCCCTTGGTCCGACCCGAAGCTCTCCGTGCAATCGTCGTGCCGGTGGTCGACCGATCCACTGGGACCCAGTCAGTGGGACGGAACAAATTAGGGAGGGGGAGCAAAAATTGTGAAAGTCCAAATATTGGTGTAACTGTCCTTTCATGTCTGTAAAGGGTATACGGGGGAGTGGGGTTTATGTGTCCGCAGTCGTTGTAGTGAGTGGTCTCGCCAGAAAAAAAAATGTGGTTCCTACTGGAAGTGACTGCGTACAAGTAGTGGTTTCAGGTGCCAAGTGGCATTCCGAGTGCCATTCCGAGTGCCATTCCAAGTGGCATTCCGAGTGCCATTCCTTCTCTTCTCGCGACGTGTAAGGGTCCTAAACCTGATTTCCGATTACGGTGACTAGGCAATGGCGCCCGAGGGACCACCGAGCCGCCAGTTCTCAGGCGGACGTTACGTCCTCTACGGCCAAACTGGGGACCCAGCCCTTCTAGGGGCCCTCCTTCTCCTTTACCGTCGGGTGTGGCCGTAAGAACGGACCCTTTAGGACGGCCCGGTGTCAGGTATTCCAACTTTTCTCAGTCTGTTCTCAATCCCTTCGTTGTTGTTGTTAGGAAGTGCTGTCGTCGTGTGCTTCATGAGAGTGACGAGGTCTTTTGAATGTATAGGACACGTAAGTAGCGGGGAGAGGGGGTCTGAGGACCGTTGGCGACTAGAAAAATGACAGAGGTATCAAACCAGAGAAGTTCTTACCGTATATTAACCCTAGAAACGAAAAGGAAACTTTTCTCTCCAAGTTTCGGAAATGCAGACATTCTTGTGAGTCCCGGGTGGGTGTCCCTGACTTGTCAAGACCCACCGTTCAATGAGCGATTGCTGCCGTCGAGACGAAGGTTGTGCGTCGAGACGTCGGCCCGGGCGGGACGTCGTGTGCCTCCGTGTCCCGAGTGCACGTCCCACGAGTACCCTGCCGGTGTCCAGAGCCCGAGGAACAGTGCCACTTGGGTCTCAGGACACCGCACAGCGTGTGTCTACTCAGTAAAGACGTCCGTCTGACGAGACTTGTGTCGAGGTGTGACGGAACGGATGACGAAGGGGTTGGTTTTACGTTTGGGGTAGTGCCGTCACTGACCCAGACTGAACAAGTGAATCTTGTCACAAACCACGATCATCTATTGGATCGCTCCAAGATCTATTTGTAAATAACTTACCAGTAAGTTGTACTAAAGAGACCCAGAGTCTCAAGACCAGAGATTTCCTGGGACTAAAAAAGAAAATTACACTTTCGCTTTCAGCGAGTCAGTACAGACCGAGAAACGCTGGGGTACTTGATATGACCTGACCCACCGGAAAGGGAAGAGGTCCCCTAGAAGGGTCGGGTCCCTAGTTTGGATCCAGAGGGTGTAACGTCCTTCTAAGAAATGGTCGACTCGGAGTTCCCTTAAAAATTACACGAGATTGAGTAAAGTCTGAGAAAGCAGGTGTTACGTCATGAACCTACGTTAGAGTTTTTGCTGTCTTACTAGAGACAAGCAAAGGTTCCGTTTGGTAAGTTATAGTGTCATTAGGTTTAGGTACGAGGTTGGTATTGGGACTTCTTCGACTTCAACCTGTCAAGATACTTCTGGATGTTCTGGAAGATCTTGATTGTGGGTTTTTTCTACAGGAAAAGTAATATCCCCTGACCTTACGTTCATCCTTCAGTTCTTTGTGGACCTCATTGTCCGTTTAGACCGGAACCTCATGTCTTACTTCGTCCCGTTTCCGGTTATCTCAAAACGGTTCTCTTACGTGACCAGTATCGTTTGTGGGAGAAGTTGTTGTGTTCTCTTCTGAGATGTATACCTGTAGTGGTCTACCAGTTGTGGCTTTAGTCTGCCTAATATAAGAAACGTCGGTTTTACCTCTTCAAGATATATCAGTCTTTTTTGTTCTGGTCCTCGACTGACACCGAGTCTAGTACTTGAGGAATAACGGTTTAAGTGTGAATTTAACTTCTTTCATCCTTTTGGTGCTCTGGTAAGTCCATACTGGATTTAGTTTAGGGAATGCTAATATGTCACCTTCATTCTTTATCTAAGTTCCCTAATCTAGACTATGTGTCTCACGGACTACTTGATACCTACCTCCAAACACTGTAACACGTCCTCCGCCACTAGTTCTGGTAGGGGTTCTTTTTCTTTACGTTTTTCCGTTTTACCGACAGACTCCTCCGGAATCGACTCTTTTCTTCTCTTCGCTTTCCGTTTCCTCTTTTCCTTTCTATGTGGGTAAACTTACGTTTCAAGGTTTCTTATCGTTCCTCTCTATTCTTTCGGAAGGAGTCACTAGTTACGTTTCTTTATCTCCTTTTGTTGTCTTACCCTTTTTGATCTCTAGAGAAGTTCTTTTATTCTGTGTGGTTCCCTTGTAAAGTACGTTTCTACCTGAGCTATTTCCTGTCTTTACCAGACCTGGATTGTCTTCGTCTTCTATAATTCTTCTCCACCGTTCTTATGTGTCTTCTTGATATGTTTTTTCTAAAAGCACTGGGTCTATTAGTGTTAACACATTGGTGAGTGGGTCTCGGTCTTTAGGACCTCACACTTCAGTTCACCCGGAATCCCTTGTAGTGATACTTGTTTCGATCACCTCCACTACCTTAAGGTCACCTCGACAAAGTTTAGGATTTTCTACTACAACACTTTCACGATGTGAGTTATACGGTCGTCTGAAGCTTTGAGTCGTCACCGGTGTCCTGACCTTTTCCAGTCAAAAGTAAGGTTAGGGTTTCTTTCCGTTACGGTTTCTTACGAGTTTGATGGCGTGTTAACGTGAGTAGAGTGTGCGATCCTTTCATTACTAGTTTTAAGAGGTTGGGTCGGAAGTTGTCATGGACTTGGCACTTGAAGGTCTACAAGTTCGACCTAAATCTTTTCCATCTTCTTGGTCTTTAGTTTAACGGTTGTAGACGACCTAGTAGTTTTTTCGTTCTCTCAAGGTCTTTTTGTAGATGAAGACGAAATAACTGATACGGTTTCGGAAACTGACACACCTAGTGTTCTTTGACACCTTTTAAGACTTTCTCTACCCTTATGGTCTGGTGGAATGGTCGGAGGACTCTTTAGACATACGTCTAGTTCTTCGATGTCAATCTTGACCTGTACCTTGTTGTCTGACCAGGGTTTAGTCCTTTCCTCATACAGTTCTGACATATAACAGTGAGACGAACAAATTTAATATACGTCTCATATAGTACTCTTTGCGACCCGACCTACTTCGTGTTCGACCTTAGTTCTAACGGCCCTCTTTATATTTATTGGAGTCTATACGGCTACTGTGGTGGGAATACCGTCTTTCGTTTCTTCTTGATTTCTCGGAGAACTACTTTCACCTCCTCCTCTCACTTTTTCAACCGAATTTTGTGTCGTAAGTCTTTTAATTCTAGTACCGTAGGTCAGAGTAGTGAAATACCGTTTATCTGCCCCTTTGTTTCCTTTGTCACTGTCTGAAGGAGAAGGGTCCGAGGTCTTAGTGACGTCTACCACTGACGTCGGGACTTCAGTCGCCTTCGAACGAAGAGCCGTCCTTTCGCTACTGTGTGGATCTCCACACGACTTTCGTCTCTGCAAAGAGACGGCTGTTTCCCTGTGTAGCAGTCCCGACGCCAGAAGGGTCACCAGTGTGAGCCAACACTCTCGACCTGGCATTTCTTCCGTCTCGTGGTCTCTTACCTACGGAAGGTTGACACCACGACCTCTTCTGAGGACTTTCGGGGCACCTGTCGTTCCTCTAGTTTGGTCAGGTAGAATTCCCTCTGGTTGGGGCTTATAAGTGACCTTCCTGACTACGACTTCGACTTCGAGGTCGTAAAACCAGTATACTACGCTTGTCTGTCGAGCAACCTTTTCAGAGACTACGACCCTTTCTACCTCCCGTCTTCTTCTCCTGCAGTCTCCTGCTCTACCGACCTGTCGTAGTGGTTACGTTACTCGCACTTGAACCCGTTTGAGATCCTCTGCCACTCCCTGTCCCTCCGGACCGCACGACGGCAGGTCCCCCAGCGTCTCTAAGTGCTGACCCCTGTCTTGTTGTCGTCGTTGTCGGGTAAACCTAAGACCCTAAAAGTCTAAGGTATTCGCTGGTAGTCGAGTTGATGATACTCTACAAAAGAACAATGACTTTACTGAGCACACTTCAAGAATCGTGTCCACTGACCCAACTGGGTTTTAGAAGGTCTGAGTTCTGACGGACTTCCTGTTCTCCGTAGTGGCCCCACCCGCACCGCCGGTCCGACGCCCTGAGTGTGACCAGGTTTTTGAAGCGGGCTTCACCAACACTCATTTCCTTCGTCGGTGGATGTGCCGGGGGGTGAGAGAGGTAGTGGGGTAGAAGGAGAGTCAGTTTGCGTGTGTGCCAAGAACGACTCTAGTGTCACATCGGATACCGGTTTTTCGTTCACTTTACTTGGTGTAGGCGGACCGCACCCCCGTACTAAGAAAACCGTGATCTAAGGCCGGTTTACTTGGTGGGATCAGACCCGAGAAGGCCTATGGGGTGGGAAGAGGTGTGGACCTCTTACTTAAGGGACGGGAATCGGAGTAAAAATCGGAAGGCGGTAGAAAGGTGGTGGATGGGAGGTCGTTCTTCGGTCGAACCTTTTGCTTTGCCCTTCCTTTTCTTGTGACGTTCGCGGGGCGGAGACTGCCGTGGGAACGCAGGCGCGGAGAGAGGCGGCCGCTCGACGGCGAGACTGGCAGGCGCACAGGGCCGGGCCAGGGCCGCGGAGCAGGCGAGACTGGCACGTCGCACAGGGCCGGGCTTCGGGGCCGGGCCAGGGCCGCGGCGCGCGCGTCAGAGTCGGGCCGCGGGAGCGCCTGTGCCGTCGACGTCAGCGCGGCCACGGCGAGCCCCAGAGCCCCTGCGGACGGCCCGNGCAGGCGCACAGGGCCGGGCCAGGGCCGCGGAGCAGGCGAGACTGGCAGGCGCACAGGGCCGGGCCAGGGCCGCGGAGCAGGTGAGACTGGCACGTCGCACAGGGCCGGGCTTCGGGGCCGGGCCAGGGCCGCGGCGCGCGCGTCAGAGTCGGGCCGCGGGAGCGCCTGTGCCGTCGACGTCAGCGCGGCCACGGCGAGCCCCAGAGCCCCTGCGGACGGCCCGGGCGGCACCGAGGCACCCGGGGACGGGGGTCGCGCCGAGGGCCCCGAGGGCGGCCGGGACCCGAGAGACCGGAGAGAGGAGTGCGACCGGGAGGGACCGGGGCCGGCCAGGGCCCGAAATTTATGGTGGCCACGCGCATAGCGGGTGGGCCCCGGAGTTCCCTCCGGGGCGCGGGAGTCCTACCTCGCGCGTCGGGCGTGTGCGGGGGCCCCGCGCGTGGCGAGAGGGCTCCCGGTGGACACGGAGCGGGGTGCCCGGGGAGCGAAAGCGCGGCGACTGCGCCCCGACGGAGGGACCTGCCGGAGACGAGGGGGTCGCCGGCGGTGGCGTCGTCTGGCGGAGGGAGTCCCGGTCGGTCCGGTCGCCTCAGACCCGGAGGGGGGAACCGGGAGGCGAAGGTCGGGTGGGCCGGGAAGTCTGACGAGTCGTGCCGGTCGAGAAGGGACCCCGTTCTGGAGCGGGCCGCGGGCGACGAGTCGGGAG
This sequence comes from Capra ibex, assembly GCA_006410555.1. Classification (NCBI taxonomy): domain Eukaryota; kingdom Metazoa; phylum Chordata; class Mammalia; order Artiodactyla; family Bovidae; genus Capra; species Capra ibex. Next base: position 892,870 of record SJYO01034137.1, on the reverse strand, counting down.
AAAGAGGACGACGGAGGCCGAGCGGAGGGTTCGGAGCCAGAGGACGGCGGAGGAGTCCTCCGGAGGGGCCGGTGGAGCGCGTCGTGCGCGGGACAATAAACGACGCGAGAAAGTAGAAGATCGTGAGCGATACTAAACACTAAAATTCGTGACCGAAATGAGCGAATAGCAGGGGGAGTGATCCGACGTAGGAGGGACTCTTGGACCCGATGCACAGAAGACAAGTGGTCGAGTCCCGGTACGTGGCCGGGCCGGGTGTCGTCTCGACACAATCGACTGACTGAAGTGCAGGACGTACGGTCCAGGACACGACCCTCCAAATATCTTTTTGGACACACAAAGATGTGTGCGGAGGCGGGGTTGGTCTCACCGAGGGAGTATGGGACGTCTTAGGCACGTTACGACATAGACACGATTCGGCGAAGTCAAGACATACCGTAAAACACTGGGGTACCTGACATCGGGTGGTCCGAGAAAACAGGAACCCTAAGAGGTCTGTTCTTATGACCTGACCCAACGGCAAAGGAAGAGGTCTCCTAGAAGGGCTGAGTCCCTAGTTTGGACTCCTAGGACGCAGAGGACGTGACTGTGCACCCGGGAAACGGTGACTCGGGGGACCAAAGGGTGTCAGGATTGGGGTACGAGGATGGTCGACCAACCTTTCATGGGGGCGGAGAGGGGTCGGACGTGGATGTAGTGGAGTTCGGGCGAAGAGGTTTCGACGTGGGGGGGAAGGGTTTAGACGTCGGCAGAGTTGTACGTCGAAGGACAGACGACGACACCGTTCGACCGGAAGGGGGCAGTGTTGTACGTGGCTGAGAAGACTTTGACGAACGAAATAAATTAAGAGTCTTTGTCTCAAGATCCTCCGGTCCCTGAAACAGTGGGAAAGAGTGGTAATTCCGGGGTCACGATTCTCGCCCGGGTCAAGGACCATCCCGATGCGCGTTAGGAGTAATTTGCTTACTTATTTATGGCTTACTTAGTTACCCGGACGCTTGAGGTCGAGTCAATTTCACTAATCGACAAGAAGGTCCCAAGCGAGGAAAAAATTTCTTCGTAACTTGAATATATCTACACAGCCCAGAACCGACGAGTACCCTGGAAGAGGACGCCACGTACCTGGGACTCGCCACCGTGTGCCCGAATCGACGAGACGGCGTGCACCCGAGGACCAAGGGGGTGGTCCCTACCTTGGACACAGGGGACGGAACGTTCCTCCGAAGAATCGACGCTCGGGTCCCTTCGGGGGACGGCAAAAGAGAGACGGTAGTGGAAATTTCACCGCACACTGCGGAAGGGACAGAGAAAAGAGGATAACAGAGGGTCTCACGTCCGAGTAAGGGAAAATGAGAGGCTTAGAGAACTCTTTACAGTGCATGTTTTTCAACTATATATAATTTATTTACGAATGACCTTTTCACAGACTTAAAAGAGAAGCTGAGAATTACATTTTTACTCACACGTCAACTTTTTCGGTGGTGAAGATAGTAGCGGTCTTCCTTCTGCAAGACTTCCGTTCTTCCGCTTCCTGTCCCGGTTCAGCGAGACGAGACCTCGGACCTCTCTGGTCGCGTAGGTCGCTTGCGGTGGACGGACCGACGTCCTCGGACGGACTTCGAGGACGAAGAGACCCCGGTAGTTGGGTCCTTCGAGTCGTGGGTCCCCTGTGCCGGTCGGCGTGCCGGGAAGAAGGACGGACGACTAAGGTTTGATGTGACTCGTCCCGACTTGCCAACGTTTCAGTTGTTCTGTTGACCCCTTCAAGTCTTCGAAGATGTTCAGTTTCACATCACCATTGATCACCAGATCGATTTTGGTCGTGTACCACCACGGTGTCTCAGTATTGGTTGTCGGGTCAGGGACCCGACGTTCTCTAGCTCGGTCAGGTAGGATCTCCTCTGGTCAGGACTTACAAGTGACCTTCCTGACTACGACCCCGACTACGAGGTTATGAGACCGGCGGACTACCCTTCTCGACTGAGTGACCTTTTCTTGGAGCACGACCCTTTCTGACTTCCACTTTCCTCTTCCCCTGTTGGCCTACTCTACTAATCTATGCTAGCGACTGAGTTACCTGTACTTAGACTCGTTTCGGGCCCTCTGTCCCCTCTTGTCTCCTCAGACCGTGCGACGTCAGGTACCCCAACGTTTCGTAGCCCGTGTTGGATCGTTTTTGTAGGACCACTGACTGACACTAGGGTGTTAGGGGGGACATAACGGACCGGACTGACGTTCGAGGAGTCCCTTCGGGTCTCAGACTGGTATGACGGACGGGAGGCTGCGAGAGGTTCAGTCCCGGAGGGTGTGTCTTGAGAGCTACGCTGGGTCCTTTCTCATGTTGGGTCGCCCGCACAGAGGGTCGAGCCCGCGAGCACACAGAAGGGCGCAATTAAGTAGGGGTGGGAGTGGTAGGGACACGACGGGACCGCCGAGTCACTTCCCTTTCGCAGACAGGCGGACATCACGCCCTCTGGGCCCAAGTTAGGGGCCCACCCCTTCCCGGGGACCTCTTCCCGTACCGTTGGGTGAGATCACAAGGACGGACCTTTTAAGACACCTGTCTCCCCGGACCACCCGACGTCAGGCACCCCAGCGTTTCTCAGCCTGTGTTGACTCGCTGAAAGTGAAAGTGAAAGGGACTTAATTTTGGTCGAGTCTTGGCCCCTTTTGCGTGTGGTGTATGTCAGGTGAACCGAACGGGTCGTGCGGACCGTACGTCTGTTCCCCGTTTCGACGATCTTCAGGGGAGCCGGGGCAAGTACTCCGTATCAAACGACGACGAGTCAGCGAGGCAGCACAGGCTGAGACGCTGGGGTACTGGACACTGGGAGGAGACAGGCACCCTAAGAGGTCCGTTCCTGTGACCTCACCCAACGGCACGGGAGGAGGTCCCCTAGAAGGGCTGGGTCCCTAGCTTGGACACAGAGGACGTAACCGTCTGTTCAAGGAATGGTGACTCAGTGGACCCTTCCGGTTCTATTGCAACTTATAAGGATTTAGTTGCACTTCGTTTATTTGTCGTAGGGCTGCGTTCGACGAGACCGTTAAGACCGTGCTCCTGAGTTCGACGCCCCCACCCCACTGTGAACAGAGGATCTTTCGACGCCCTCGGGGTCCGGCGAGGAGACGGGACCGACACGACGGCCCTTACGAGTCGGGGAGGAGGGAAGAGACTCTGTGTCGACTCCGGGAGCCAATAATGCCCAATAGGTCCGATTAGCGTTACGGAGAGCCGGTCTCTGGTGTGCGTGGTCGCCAGTGTTTATTTACGGGAAAGAACTCCTGCGACGACGCACTCCGAGACGTTAGTTCACTTGTTACGGACGGAGTCCTTGACCTCAGACTGCACGGACACCAGGGCGAAGGTCAACCTTTCGGTCGGCCCGTAGTAGCAGTCGCCTTTAATATTAAGTGGTGACGGGCGGGCGGACTGCGACGTGGTGCACGAGGTGCGCAAGAGAGTCAACGTGGAGTGGCGTGGAGAGCCCCCAAAACCGGTTATTTTTTCCCGAAGGGCCCCGTGATCACCGTTTCTCGGGCGGACGGCTACGTCCTCTGTATTCTCGGCGCCCAAGCTAGGGACCCAGCCCTTCTAGGAGACCTCCTCCCGTACTGTTGGGTGGGGTCACAAGAACGGATCTCTTGGGACACCTGTCTCCTCGGACCGCCCGATGTAAGGTGCCCCAGTGTGTCTCGGCCTGTGCTGACTTCTCTGAATCGTGTGTGTGCACACGTGTGTGTGTGTGTGTCTCTTTCTTTGCCTGTGGGTCGACCGTCCTCCCGGCCGAGGAGTGGTCCAGGAGACCAAGGTCGTTGGTGAGCCGGGGGTAGGCTTCCGGACGGCGCCCTTCCCGTTCGACTCCTAAAGTCTCGTCGCCGGGACCGGGAGACTCCAGTCACACGAGACTGAAGTGGAGACGTTTCACAGCCAAGTCAAGTCGGCGAGTCAGGACAGACTGAGAAACGCTGGGGTACCTGGCGTCGTGCGGTCCTGAGGGACAGGTAGTGGTTGAGGGCCTCGAACGAGTGTGAGTACAGGAAACTCAGCCACTACGGTAGGTCGGTAGAGTAGGAGACAGCAGGGGAAGAGAAGGACGGGAGTCGTCGTTTCGGAGTCGTCCTACAAAAAATCGGAATTGTCCGGACGACGACGGTGGGTCTCCCTGCTCTTTTTGTCTCCACTCTAGGTGTGCCCACACACGGTTCAGTCTGGTGCGGGTCCTATGTACCCGGCGTACTCTCGTCCACGACGGAGGGAGGTTCCTCCGGTCTCTCTTTCCCCTCACTCCTCCCCTCCCGACTCCTTCCTTTCCCTTCCCTTCCTCCCCTCTCTCCTCCCCGCCCTCTTCGTCGGCCTCTCCCAGACCGTCCGCTCCTCACACTACTACCGGAAGGCAACGAGTCAGCTGAGACTGAGAAACGTTGGGGAGAAACGTCGAGTGGTCCGACGGGACTGGAAGGAGGTCTCAGACGAGTTTGAGTACAGGTAACTCAAGTACTACGGTGGGTTGGTAGAGTAGGAGGCAGTAGGGGAAGAGGAGGACGGAAGTTAGAAAGGGTCGTAGTCCCAGAGAAGATTACTCAGTCAAGAAGTGTAGTCCACCGGTTTCATAACCTCAAAGTCGAAGTCGTAGTCAGAAAGGTTACTTATAAGTCCTGACTAAAGGAAATCCTACCTGACCAAACTAGAGGTACTTCAGGTTCCCTGAGAGTTCTCAGAAGAGGTTGTGGTGTCAAGTTTTCGTAGTTAAGAAACTGTGAGTCGAAAGAAATATCAGGTTGAGAGTGTAGGTATGTACTGATGACCTTTTTGGTATCGGACTGATCTACCTGGAAACAACCGTTTCACTACAGAGACGAAAAATTATACGACAGATCAAAACAGTATCGAAAGGAAGATTGTTCGTTTACAGAAAATTACAGTACCGACGTCAGTGACAGGTGTCACCTCGGGTTCTTTTATCTTAGACGGTGACAAAGGTGAAGAAGGGGAAGAAAGGGGTACTTCACTACCCTGGTCTTAGAATCAAAGACTTGCAACTCAAAGTTCGGTCGAGAAAGGCAGAGGAGGAAGTGGGAGTCACTCGCCGAGAAACCAAGGAGAAACGAAAGACGGGAATCCCACCACAGTAGACACACGGACTCCAATGACTATAAAGAGCGTCGTCAGAATTAAAGTCGAACACTAAGGAAGCCGGGCCGTAAAGCGTACTGCATACGTTCACACTACTCTTTGGTGGTGTCACGTCCGACCCTTGGTGGGGTCGGTGCGGAGTAGGACCCAGTTCGCGAAGAAGTACTCGGTCCGACCTGCCACCTGCTTCGGTGTCAAACTCCCAGTCTGACTTCGGGTCGTGTGTCGTAGAGGGGACGTCGCCCCGTCTCGGTTCTCCTGACTCCAGTATTCGTGTCTTCGGTTCGCACACTTTGGGTCCGTTGTGACGTCCCGTACCCACCTGCACCTGTTCTGCGGCGGCGCTCCCAGTCGCTGGCCCGCTCTCGTGCGCCACTTCTCCTCTCTGCGTTCCGTCGTCCCCCCGGGTCCCGGACCGGGGTCCCGGCCCCAGAAAGACTCTCTCGGGGTTCTAGTGGCCGAACCTTACTTTATCGACTTATATAAATTCGTATAAAGATTTCATTTTCTATACGAAGTAGTTAACACACAGAGAATAACGATTTGAGTGATACTACGTAGAAGGATAGGGACTTTTAGTGAGTTAAAGACAGGTAATATAGGGGGGTCTATGTATAAAAAGGTTACATCTTTGTGTTTTTCCTCACTCTGTCGTCCCGTCGTTTGTGTAGTGTCCTGCCCTTCGGGGGCCTCGGGTAGGTGGACCGGCGTGCACGGGACGTCTGTGGCCCGCCCCCCCCCCACCGCCCCCGCCCGCAGTGACAGTCTACGGGGGGTCCACACCGGGAGCCCGGGACCCACTGGGTGGTGCATGCGTCGGCTACCGTGACCCGTGAAGGTCCTGGAGGACGACCAGAGAAAGGAAGGGGACATGGAACACCAGAGTTTTGACCGGAGGTGGAGGTGGGTGGGGTCGGTCGAGAACAGTGACGAGGGTCGGAGACGGAACTCCTCGAGAGGGGTCGGCGACCGAGTCCCGGAGCGACGAGAAATTTCGGGTCGCTCTGTTCGTTCTCCTGTGCGTTTCTCCCTTTCCCCGAAACTTTACCTCGGCAGGGGATTGGGACTGACACGGTTACCCGAAGAGGAGCGCGACCCGACTCTACTTTGCTCCGAACTCGGTCCCTCGTCGAGGTCGTGCACCAGGCAGTGGAAGCACTTTGAAGAGTAGTAGTGAAGGACAACCCACGACCCCCGTAGGTCTCCAAGTCCTGTTCTCCAGACTCGGGTTGCCGGAACGAGGAAGGACGAGCTACTCGTCCGAAGTTTGTCCTTCATTCGACCGTCCGGGTGTGAGTAGTCAGAGTGTGTTTCGTAAAGGTTGTCTTCGACGACCAACCCCCAAAGACTTTCAGGGTTCCTTTGAGTAAGGTCGGAGACCCGAACAGGTAGTTAGTGCGCGTGAGAGTCAATGTCCCTCCCTTTCGGTCCAACCTCATAGGAGACACTACTGGTGCTAAATAGCACTTTTCCTTCTTTCTTCTAGCGATCCTTTTATAAGGGTACAAGGCAGGGAAGAGGGAGATACTGTCGTTCCTTTGATCTTGAGTTTTGAGTCGGACCCCCGGCTCGTAGTAGTGAGTCTGTTGGAGTTGGTCTCTGTCTACTCTAGCTCGAGTCTTCGTAGAGATTCGCCTTCGTAGAGATTCGGCTTCGGCGGTTCGGTAAGGCTTGGAACTCCGCGAATGACGTCGCAAAACACCCGGGACGGTTAGGCTTGGAAACCTCGTTTCGCCCGGAAGAGGTGTTTGTCAAATTGTCCTAGACCTTTATTCGTGAGTGAGAGGTCCCTTTGCCTTTACCTTCATGTACCGAGACCCGGGGCTCGTCCCTACTTCAGGCCGAGGGCATTCGATACGGGGTTCCAAACTTCGAGAACTTTTACTTCTCGCCCGTCAAGGTGTCAAGGTCATAGGGCGAGTCTCGAGACGCCCTAGCAAGGATCTCTCCCCGGGGGGCGCGCCGGAGCCGCCTCGATGCCCCCAGACTGTGGATGACAGCCAGGGGTGCCTGTGGATAGGACTTCGTGTTCCAGTTTTGTTCCCCGTCGACTCCCCCAGACTTGTCGTAGTAGCGCAAAGAACATTCCCGTTGTGCCCTTCCAGTCGTTTGCAGTTTACGTGGGGCGAATTCGGAGGTTTTCGGGGAAAGTCTCCGTCGAGTCCCTCCTTGGCGTGGCCGTTCCGTAAGGTCGGTGTACACGAAAGCATTTTTGGCAGGCTCTGGGCCGTCAGGTCAAGAGATTTCCCTGGCCGGTAAGTTTCCCTCCGCTAGGACACCCGGTCCCGACGGGTGAGTGATTGTACAGGGCGTCGTTTCGTCCCTCCGGACCGTCCTGGCAGGGTGCCCCCGTCCTCTCGCCGTGGCAGGGGTGCCCCCGTCGTCCCGTGCGCCGACGCGGGGGGAGGGGACCGGGGTCCCGAGGCCGGACTCTGGGCACAAATGTGACGGAAGAGGGAGGAAGCTTAGAGGGCCCTTCCGCTGCTCGGTCCACCTCTTCTCTGCTTTCTCGGACGCGAGTGAGAAAGAAGTTCTTTAAGGTCGACACCACACATAAAGTTTGACGAAATCCTATTATCGGTCTGACTTGTGTCGTACTACTCCGAAAGACGAGAGGCAGACGTCCTTGCACTAAATTTTTCTCTTCTGCCGAATGGGTAAAAACTTTATCTCCTGTACCCGAGAGACGTCAGGGCAAAGATCCTTTTTTGGATCAAGAACTAGCACCCCTCGTCCCGGTCCGAATCCTGAAGACAAGACTTATAATCTTTCATAATGGACCTTCCCCTCTTTTGGCCTTTTGATTAGTCTAGGTGTACGTTCGGATGAAGGAAGTGTAGGATAGGCGTTTGCGCGTCGACCTGAACTTTCTAGTCGCGCGCCGCGACCCACCCCTCCTCTTTTCGCGTCTCCCGAAGACACGCCGTCCCCGCACGCAAGGAGGACGCGCGCCTACCCGCCACTGCCCGTGTGCCACGGTCGGCCTCGGAGCCTCCAAGCCGAGACGTTCCGGCTCTACGACTCTCTCCGAGCCGCCGGTTCTTCGTCCACGTCGTTGCCCGCCTTTGCCGGCAGCGGTGGTTCCCGACTCCAGTGTCTGCGTCGGGCACCGAAGCCGGGACGTCCGACGACTCGACGTCTTTCCCGCCCTCCCCGGACACTGACCGGGTCCTGATCGGTCCGTCGCTGAGGGGTCCGGGGTCCCGACGCCGCCGCGAGCGGACGAGAGTTCCTGTCTCTCGAATTCCTTTTGCTGGAGCCGGGGGAAAGAGGGGTGTGGACGGACGGACAGTTGCTATCGCTCCAAAATTTCCAACCGCACAAATCGGGACAGTCTTTCTGACAGTGGATGAGTTCCCTTTCTAAACGCTCACCTCACCCTGTATTACTTCCCATTTGTGTGTAGCTGGCAATGTTCCCAATGAGAGAAATTCGAGTGCTCAGTTTATTTCGTAAATAGTTGGACTTCGATGAACGCCGGGTAAATCTTTGGTGTGTCTACGAGAGGCTTGTACGACGGTTGTAGCTGACGTGCAGTCGTCGAGAGGTTTTAGGGTCGACAATCGGTTTGGGGGCTATAAGACCTCCAGAACTTTACTAGGAACGTCCCCTTAATTCCGTCGACGACCCAGACATGGAACGCTCGGGACCCCAACGCCCCCACCCACCCCTCTGAATCTTCTATGTATGTTACTTGTCATACAACAGTTACTGTGGGTTCACCCGTCGGGAGCGTAAACTTGATGTAGGGTCGTAGAATAGTCTTCACGGACCGAGGAAGGACTGAATCACGAACCGAGACGCTCACGATTCTCCACCCGCAAGGAGGAAGGAGACCCGTGGCAGGACAAACGGGCCGAAACCGAGGAGGGGGTCGGCGGGAGATTCGCTCGGCCTCACGTCCCGCGGGGAGACTCGGGGGTAGGGGAGGAGAATGCAGAGGGCCTGCTGGAGTAGACGAGGTGCGACGGTGGACGGGCGAACTAGCAGAGATCAGGTCTGAAGAGGGTCTGAGGTACAGATTCATGAAGGAACTGTAAAGGTGCACCTTCAGGTTGCAACTTTGAAAAATTTTTTAGTAGAAAGTAAACAAAAACTCTTATCGAAAGTTAAAAATTTTCGAGGTACTAATAAAATTTCGTTTTTTTTTACTTCGTGGTATGTTTTTTTTCCTTTTCGTCCTGGTTCAAGATAGTGTATCGTTATTGGTCACCTGCGACTGGTTTGTTATTGGGGATGCAGACGGATGTGTTCATGGTTGTCCTCTCTTTCTCTTTTTAGTAAAGTGTTTGTGACTCTGACACCATGCACGACCAAAATTTAAATTTGGTAATGTAAATTAAAATTACTTTAAATTGTCCACTTTGTTTTCCCATTGGTTTCATTCGTGAGTTAAAGTCTTTTTACATAAAAGATTGTGTTTCAAGTGTCAGAGAGATTTTAATTTTTATGTGGATATAAATAGTATACATGCGCACATATTACACATGCACGTACACACACAGTGTACACATCTGTCTGTCTGTCTCTGTCTCTCTCTCTCTGCCTCTCTGTCTCGTTCTCCGTCCCTTCTCTCTGTCTCTTCTCTCTTCTCTCTGTCTCCCAGGGAAGAGAGAGAAGAAAAATTACAAGTAAGGAAACCAACACGACCCAGAAGCGACGCCGCGGGTCTCAGAGACTAGAAGCAGCGCCGTACACCTTGTGAATCGACACCGCACACCCTAGATCCGGGGGTCCCGAGTGCGGGTCCGGGGGACGCAGTTCTCGTGCCTCAGAGTCGGTGACCGGGTGGTCCCTTCGGGGTAAAACGACAACAACGACAAGCCAAGCATTTAGTACAGGCTGAGAAACCCTGGGACGCCGGACGTCGACGACCCGAGGAGAGAGGCGGTGGCAGAGGTCCTCAGACGAGTCTAAGTGCAGGTGCCTCAGTCACTGTGGTAGGTTAGCAGAGTAGAAGGCGGCGGGGGAGAAACCGGTAGTTGGAAAGGGTCGGAGCCCCAGAAAAGGTTGCTCAGCCGAGAAACGGAGTAAGAAAATAGTAGGTGTATAAGGTCGAGGCGTGCCCTAGACAACTGGGTGCCGTCGTTATTCCTTCGACCGTATCGGTGTGGTGGGAGAGGTCGCGGAAGAGGAGCCGGAGGAGAAAACAATGTCATGATAAAATATAACAGTTTTAAGGATTGTTGATACAGGTTGGGGTATTGACCAAAAGTAGTCAACATATAATTTTACGTAGGATCCCCAGTCTGTGTCCATCCCTAATTCTCCATGTTTGATCACACATATTTCATTTATTCGAAGTTCCTATATATCATGTTGTGTCCCTCATATCGGTCGCAAAATATTATACATATTCTGATATTAAGATTTATGATATTTACCCTAATGTCATTGATATTGTCTTATGGTGGAAATTCTTGACGCTTAGCGATGTGACGTGTGGATTTTAAATATATCATGACATGGAGTCGCTATGGAGCTAGTCAGTCAGTTGTTTTACGTAGGTAGCAGAGAAATTAGGAGATAAAGTTTGGTTAAGGACGAACCACCTTATGACGGGGTTTCCCTCGGTGTTCAGGATGTGAGAAGGTGCAAGTCCTTGCAGAGGGAGAGCAGACAGAGAGATTTGGACCGACGTTGCAAGAACCTAAAGTGTGAAAGGGAGGGAGTCTTATGCTGTTTGCTGTGAGGGTAGTCGTCGAGACTTCCGACGACACCTGCGAACCTTCCGTCGGAACGACAGGAGGGACGTCTGTCAGACGTTTCTCTCAGGAAAAGAGGGACTTCGGATCTTTGAGAGGGTCTTCGACGGCACGGTCGGCCGCGAGACGCAGGTGACGAGAACCTTGTCTCGTACTTGAGAGACAGATGTTTAAGTCTACATGTCCCAGGTCATTCCGTGCCCTCAGCCCGACGGTAAGACTCGAGCTTCGGGACGAGACGGAGACACCTGTTCAGTGTCCGAGAGATTCGAGGTGAAAAGAGTAACCTTTTTACCTCTGCCGATGTCTTACAAAGTGAGTCACATCAGGATACCTGATTTGCCTCATTATTTGCCTATCTTGTGAACCGTGTCTTATATGGTTCACGAGCTATTTCAGAATGAAGAAACTCAAGTTCTTAAAGAGAAACTAGTATATTGACATAAAAAAATAACAAAAAAAAAAAAGGTGCAATAAAAAGTCCTTATGATTGACATACGTGACAGAGTCGATGACACCGAAACATCTTTCAAATCTCTGTCCCTTCACACTCAGGGAGTTGAAACAAGAAAAAGTTCTCACACAAGACCGAGAAAGCCAGGGAAGGTAAAGGTATAATTAAATACTTAGTCGAATAGTTAAGGACGTTTTTTTTTTCCGTTGAGTCTAAAACTACCCCTAAGTCAATTTAAACATCTATTTAAACCTCTCGTGACAATGACATTGTTTAATTCAGAAGACAAGGTACTTGTGTCCGACGGAAAGGTAAATAAATCCACAAAAAAAAAAAAGTAAAGAAAGTTGTCATTAAATATCAAAAGTCTCATATTACAAACTTGAAGAATAATAAAATTAGAAAAAACTACGATAATATTGACCTTAATATTAAAATTAAAGTGAAACAATCACCTATGTTTATTTTTACTAAAAACATATGACTGACATAGGATATTTGAACAACTCTAGTAAACAATATCAAGACACACTTAAGAAGTCCTAAAAGATATTTATTCTTGTACAATAGACGTTTATTTCTATCGAATTGAAGAGGGAAAAGTCAGACCTACGGAAAGTAGAGAAAAAGGGCAGATTAACGTGACCGACCTTGGAGATCAGTTGTCTTCGTCATTCTCATCTCTAGGAACAGAAGGAGGACTAGAACCCTCCTCTCGTAGGTGAGAAAGGGGTAATATATATACCAATCTACAAAGTACCCACGGACGATAGTCTGACTTCTGTTGTCGAAGATAAGAACCAAACAACTCAAAAATTAGTACGTTACCCAACCTAAAACGGTTTACGAAAGGGACGCAGACGACGTGACTCTAATAGTAATGGCCCGTCAAAAAGGGAAATAAGATAGCTCTGCAACACAGTGTACTGACTAGGGGTATACAATTTAGTGGGGACGTAAAGACTTTACTTGGGAAGAACGCCATATAATAAAAAAGATTTACGACGATCTAAGTCAAACAATCATAAAACGACTCCTGCAACCGTAGATAAGCATTCTCAGAACAACAAATCGGTTGAGACAGAGCAGACTAAGAAATACTGGGGTACCTAACGTCGGGTAGTCCTAGGAGACAGGTACCCTAAAGGGTCCATTCTTATGACCTCCCCAACGATAAAGGAGGAGGTCCCTCAGGAGGGTGGGTCCCTACCTTGGACGTACGGGATGTAACGTCCCCCAAGAAACGGCGACTTGGTGGACTCTTCGTTCATCCCGAGAGTATTTAGATCAGTCCCTCACAAAATGGGGTAGGATAACAAACTTTCGAAAATATTATGACCGCATTAAAGAGGGAATTTAAGTCAGAGAGAAGTAACTTAAGTGGCACCTTCTGTTGAACTGGACATCAAAAGAAATACCCTTCCAAAAATTACTATTTAAGTTAAAGAAAGTAAGTATTAATTCGGAGGGACGAGGTGGGAGTTTCGGGGATCAGTCGAAACGTCCCGTTCCCCTTCCGACCGAGAACAGGTGATCACGAGAATCTTGAGAGGTGCCAGGACGTCGGACCTGGGTCGGTTGGACGCCCCTCACCGGGTAGACAAGGAAGGACTCACTCAAAACCACGAAACACAGAGAGTCTCTTAGACAGATAAAAGATATTTACTAGTTCAAATAACCACACTTTCAACCAGTATTAAAAGGGAATGTTGGAAAATTATAGATATCTGGATATCCCGGAGAAAAAAATAGACCCATAACTATTAAACATACGAGAGAGAAAAGACCAAGTATAATAATTGCCAAATGTATTTAAAATAACTAGAAATGATTCTTAGGTAAACACCAAAATGATCAAATGACAAATAGACGAAAGATCAAGTGGTTAAAGACAAAATTAGAAATATAAGGGAAGGAAGACGAATAAAACCAAAATTGATAAGAATAAAAAGATCAAAGAACTCGGTCTTTGAATCTAGTAACTAAATTTTAAAAAGAGGAAAGATGACATTTTTAAATTACAATATTTAAGAAGATATGTAAAACAAAGTATATATGGCACTTCGAGATAATAACCCATACGTATGAAAATGCTAATATTACACAGTAGCTGCTCGACTGAGGAAAGTAAGGTATTGGGGAAAACAGACGACATTACCAAGAACGAGGATTAGGATGGAGTCCTATATTATGTCGGTCAGGTCAAAACGAAGCTAATAACAACCGTCTCGCACAGTAAAATGAAAAACAGATGGATACATAATTGTGAATTTATCAAAGAACGTCTATCGTATATCAATCCAGAATGAAAAAACAGGTCAGACTTTTAGACGGAAAATTGACCTCACGAATCTGTTAAATGTAAATTATATTAGTAACTACACTGACCTTAGTAGAACGATTAACGAAACATAACAGAGGATACAAGAAAAAAAGAAAAAAAACCTAACTACTAAGGTAAAGTAAGGGTGATAGTCGACCAATTAATACAGAAAAAAAGGGAATAAAAAATCGCCGACGGGATCCAAAATGTTATATCGAAAAGTGTCGGAAATAGATTTAGTATAATGTGGTTGAGTATAGATCATGTTTGTGAAACCCGAAGGGAACACCGAGTCGACCATCTCTTAGGCGGACGTTCCGTCCTCTGGACCCAAGCTAGGGACCCAACCCTTCTAGGGGACCTCTTCCCTTTCCGGTGGGGAGGTCACAAGACCGGACCTCCCTGAAGGCAGAGGAGGGGACAGGAACAACGATAGTACCGGCGCTCAAAATGGAGATACGATATTTAGGGTGTTTTGGAGTAATTATAAAATCGGATCCGTCAGTCAACAGAAAATTTCCGTAAGATAGGTGGAGTCACACTGCCAAATGCCTCGAGAAGTAAGGCGACGTACCCAGACATACAGAGGAACGAACTTCTTAGCGAGGGTGCAAAGAACAGAGTGTCCACACGACCGCTACGTAGGACGGTTAAAAAACAACCAAGGTTTTTTCATAGAACAGAAAGGTCACAGAAGATTAAACGTATAATAGAAGACTCTTACGAATATAGCGAATAGAAATAAGAAGACTTAAATCTCAAAGAGAAAGAGACCAACGAAACGGAAGTTCCGAAAACAGGAACTAAATGTTGTCAAACTGATACTACACAGATTCACACACAAACATAAATACGACGAACCCCGAGAGACTCTGAGAACCCAGACTCTAAGAAACGACGCGCAGTCATTAAGACTTTTGAAGACTTCGTAAAAGAGAGGTCTACAGAAAAGAGAGGGTCGAAGAGAGAGAAGAGGAGAGCCCCGTCGTCTGTGTACACTACTAGGGTGTCGAGGACCTACGAGACGAGCAGAGAGGGGCGAGAAGGAAAAGGAAAACACAAAGTAAACTTACTAGAGATCATTGGACAGAAGTGCACTTTCAGAAGGAGCCGGCACAGGAACCGGCACAGGAGCCGGCACAGGTCAGCAGACTATTCGACAGTCTCTTCGAGAAACAGAGGATGCAGTGCAAAACAATAAGGATCGTAAAGTCAATGTAAAAAAGTATCAAAGGGAGAGGAAGGACTTTGAAGGTAGACAAGGACACACAATGTATAGAAAGGGTGTCATGAGATCGTACATTGAACTCCTATAAAATTTCGAGGACAGACTCTCATGGACCCAGCAAAGACCGAACCCAAGATAAATAATGAGAAGTGTCACCAAACAAAATAAGGACCACCACACATACACATGTACATAAAATATTAAAGGTAAATTACACCTATTAGCACATGTCTCTTTATTTCACTCCAACCCGAAGGGATCACCGAGTCTACCATTTCGCAGACAGACGGTACGTCTTCTGGGCCCAAGCTAGGGACCCAACCCTTTTAGGGGACCTCTTCCTTTACCGTTGGGTGAAGTCATAAGAACGGACCTTTTAGGGTACCTGGTACCTCGGACCATCCAATGACAGGTACCCCAGCGTTTCTCAGTCTGTGCTGACTCACTGAAGTGAAGTGAAGTCTATTATAAATGTGAACTTTTGCCCGCGAGGAAAAGAAAGTAGTCCGGGACTCACACCCCCCTAGCTCCGTCGGATGAGTCGTCCACCCGACCTCAACCCAGAGAAACAAAGATGTCAACGAAGGGTACGCGGTGTCCGGGGTCGAGGACGCCGTGTCCCCACGGTGGAGCCCGGGGGAACCCCGACCCCACGGTCCCGAGGGGGTCACGAAGACAGGGTGGGCGTCACGACTCGTCCGAGACGGACGAACACGAGCCTCGCCCGAAGAGGGTGTGAGTGCGGGGGAGGGGCCGTCGACACGACGACACGTGGCGGACCGCGGCGCGAACAGGACGCTGACACGACCCTACTCCGTTCAGAACCAAGAGGACCGGGTCCATCCTTCCCAGGCAGGTGGTCTTGGAGTCTTTACCCCGAGAGGTGCTCCTGGGGAAAGGCCGTAGAGAGAGGATCGGGGATCTGACGGGAGGACCCCCTCCTCGGTGGAGTGAAGGTGGTGGTCTGTGGCAGAGTCGCACTAATGAAAGGACCTCGGGTCCAAGTCGTGTTTGACTTCGGAGATAATAGTGGGGGAAGCATATCTCAACCGGGACGAGAGGGGTGCCCAAGGTGCGGATATCTGAGACCCCCTGCTGACGTCACCAGGTAGAATATATGCCCCGAACCGGTAGTCGCCTACGACCTTAGGTGTCCCCCGGGACCTCCGTTACGGGTGTCTATGGCTCCCCGACTGGCGCGACAGCAGGTCAGGTGGCAGGTTTAGTCTGCGGCACCCGACTCGGGACTGCGAGACCTCGAGGGAGCGTGGACTAGATAATAATAGGGGAGGATTAATAAAGAGTTTACACGCGTGTGTACGTAAAGATGTTGATGTCGGAAGTAGTGAAGGATAATCGAAAGATTATCGGAGGGCTTGTCGGAGGTGCGGGAGAGATCGAGGAATTGGAGGAGAGGTGGGAGGTGTTCGTCGACGTATCAAAAATATTGTGTGGGACCTATTAAAAATATTGTGTGGGACCTATTAAAAATATTGTGTGGGACCTATTAAAAATATTGTTGGACCTAACACACTGAGAGCCCGCGAAAGAGTAGAGGCGAGCCACCAGTGAAGAGTCTTCCCGGACGGGTCTGGTGACGGTATTTCGTCTAGGTAGAGACAGTGAGGGAGAGTGTTGTAGGGCAAGATAAGGAGCCGACGTAAATAGTTACATTAAAAGGAAGTAATAGCCGAAGACGGAGGCCTCGACGTTGAAGACACTCCAGTCCCCGGTGTAGGTGGGGCAAATGATTGTTCAAGTCTCACATAGAGTCGCAGACTACGTCCCATTCGTAAGTGATGTGTATCATTTCCATCACTTACTTATTTTATGTGTCATTTATTTACTTACTCATTGAAACGTCCCTGTTATTCTTCACGTCCCCTTTTGCATTATTCTTTTATTGGCTAATACGGAATCCGCGAGACATCCGTGTGTCCGACGGAGTAATTAAGTGGGTGTTTTTGGGCGACTTTGCGTGTGGTAATGAAGAAAAAATGACTTCTCCTTTGATTCTGAAACGAGGTGGCTCGTTCAACGGGTTTAGTGTAGCGATTGTTCACGGTCCCGACCACAACTTTGAGTCCAGGTGGGCTGAGACGTCAGGTCGAGGAGGGGAAACAAGATAATTGGAGACAAACGAACGTTTCAAGTTTTCTGTTCGCCAGTCTTGACGGTCCTACTCCGTCCGACTCTTCTTGCGTTCCCCCTTCTGTCTCTCCCTTATCGAGTCGAGACTGAAACGGGACTTCAGATTCGTAGAGTCTGAATTAGGGAAGGAGTGTTTCTCGGAGATTGTGTACCCAGACCCGTCGTCGTAACAGACCGTCATAGCTTCGGTGGTGAACAAGACACCTATTTGTGAACGGACGCTCTCCTGACGGTTGTTCATAGGAATTGTTCATGTCGGACGAAACCGTCTTCGTGTGTGGGTTACGGACTCCTTCGCACTTTCGTTCGCCGGTCCCGGTTGTTAAAATCCAGTTTTCCGGGTCCAGGTTCCAGACCAAGACTGTCAGGAGTGGTGCACACCTGAATCCTGTTTAGGAAACTAGAAAGTCTACAAGTCACAAAAGTAAACTTATTACCCCTATTATTATGTAAGAATGTAACACTTGACGTTTGCCTTTCGAATTGCTTGTGTGTCTGTAATATTAGGAATAACCTCTAGATTATTTCATAGCGGAAGTTCGTCCTTGTTTTACTCCTGTGACAGGTGGCGGAAGTGTAGTGGTGTCGAAATCCTTTCAGACCTCTGTCGTGTACTTTCTCTCCGTTCCACCTTTTGGGTCTTACGTTCTTTCTGATTCTTGTTGTCGGAAAGGAGTCGGGACACAAGTATAAGAATCTTTTTGCCCCCCTTGGGTGAGACAAAAATGTCTCCTCAGGTCGAAACGCCGATTAGCAGGGCGTACCGGTACGAACGGCCGGAAGTCCAAGCCGAGTCCCCAGTAGAGAAGGTCCTCGACAGAGACTTGAAGGTGCGACCAGACTCCGGGACGAGACCCGAACGTCTTAGGAGACTCCCAAGGGGTGCTTCGTCGGGTGTGTGACAAATACCTGGTCACAGGAGTCTTTTGCGA
The DNA here is from genome assembly GCA_006410555.1 of Capra ibex. Lineage (NCBI taxonomy): Eukaryota > Metazoa > Chordata > Mammalia > Artiodactyla > Bovidae > Capra > Capra ibex. The sequence goes on along the minus strand of SJYO01034137.1, from coordinate 874,940 downwards.
TGCAAAGGATTCCTGTGTGAGATACCGATTAAGTAAGAGGTCGGGGAACCCAGTTCTTGTCGCACGTCCTGTTTCCTCCGTGAATAGTTTGTGAAAACATTAACTCGACTCTTTTTAGATTCAGAACGATATACAATTTTTTCCTTCTTTTTTTACCGGGATATGTGTTTCGTTGTGTTTGTCTTTTCTGGACCCTCACATTGTCGAGATGACTTTGCACATTTCGTTTCCAGAACGTTTTACCTTCCTCCGTGGTGCCAGTGTCGACGCACTTCTGACTTTCATTAAGAGGTTTGGTCGCGTATCTCAATTACCTTTAAGTTGGTTCAGGGTTGTCTTAAGAAGATCTTGTTTAATAAGATTTTACGTAAATCTTCATAGTTGTCTTTTCCTGTTTCCTATAGGATTTTTTATTCATCTTCTGTGAGGAACCTTCCTTTCAATTCTGGTTGGATGTGTCATATAATTTTTCGTCTCTGTAAACAGTTGTTTCCAGACAGATCAGTTCCGACACCAAAAAGGACATACCTACATACCTACCCTCTCAACCTGACACTTCTTTCGACTCGCGGCTTCTTGACTACGAAAACTTCACACCACAACCTCTTCTGAGAACTCTCAGGGAACCAGACGTTCCTCTAGGTTGGTCAGGCAGGATTTCTAGTCGGGACCCCAAAGAAACCTTCCTTACTACGATTTCGACTTTGAGGTCATGAAACCGGTGGAGCACGTTTCTCGACTGAGTGACCTTTTCTGAGACTACGACTCTCCCTAACCCCCGTCCTCCTCTTCCCCTGCTGTCTCCTACTCTACCGACCTACCGTAGTGACTGAGCTACCTGTACTCAGACTCACTTGAGACCCTCTACCACTACCTGTCCCTCCGGACCGCACGACGCTAAGTGCCCCAGTGTTTCTCAGTCTGTACTGACTTGACTTGACTTGACTTGACTTAGGAAAATCTACAATTTTGTGTGGTATTTCTTCATGAATCATTTATCACAGTACGACCAAGTCATATTTTAATCGTCTTGTTTTGTCCTTTCAGCCTTTACTTATGACACAGATTTTAGAATGATTATTACGGAATTTTATGTACTGTCTTTTATACTTTTACCTTTCTATTGTGGAAGAATTTCACCGAGACTTTAAACTCCTTTTGTAGTTAAACCTCAGTATAGATTACAATGTGTGTTTTTATTTAGAGAGGTTCTTCTAAAACCTTTAACTTTCAAGAAAAATTTTTTATACCTTTTACCGACTTTTGAAAAATTTCCGATCTCTTCCAAATAGGGTTATAAAGTCGAAATTTTGATACTTTATGTACATTATTTTTCTATTAGTCTAAGTTGATCATATATGTCTAAATTTTAAATACTTGTTAAACTTTTACCTTTTAATGACTAACCCTTTAATAAGTCTCGATTGAACTATTTCCCAATTGTATGAATACTACACTTTCGAAATAAGTTTAATATTCTTATTATGATTTAGGTTTTTAGTCTGTTTTTCATATTTCTCTGTTTTTTTCTTTATATTGTTCCAATTTGTATGTCAATAGTGTACTGGATCGTTAAGATGAGGGTCCTTATATGAGTTCTTTATACTTTTGTAAACAGGTGTGTTTCACAATATACGTTTATCGATGTCGTCGTAATAATATTGTCGGGTTTCATCTTTGGTAGGTTTGTGATTTACTATCGTACTACTTACCTATTTGCGTCGCATCGCATAGGAGTGTCGCCGTGTCACAGACCGAATTTTTCTTTACTTCATCGCTGCACGCACACGGCGTTGGACCTACCTTGTGCCACGATTCGGTCTCTTCGGTCAGTTTTGTCTGGGATGCGGTGTTCTACACTAAGTGCCCCTTCCGGGCCTGACGCTCAGACGTCTCTGACGCCTCTTACCGTCGCTTGCGCACGTCCCAAAGAAACCCCCACCGCTCTTACAAGACCTTAACTCATCACCACTACTAGTGTGTTGAGCCGCTGCTGGCCCTTGACGACTTAGCTTGCGAAATTTACCTGTTTAAGACACCACCCACCTACCACGGACTTGTTGCGACGTTAAATTTAATTATATCTTTTCTCCCGATACTCGTTCATCTACCTTTCTGAAAATTGGACTGATTATCCTTTGCGTCTCGTTTTGGCGTTCCACGCCAAAAGTGGGTCGTGCAACCGTTTCCTTGAAACTTTGTTGACACTGGGACAGCTCTGACGTCCCGTCGGTGAGGGGAAGACGTGACGGGTTCCACCCTCTCCAGTCACGGTGAGCGTCTTTCGTGGACGCGCGGCCCACGTCACTGGTCTTACGATCGTTACCGGCGTGGAGGCCCTTGGCCGGGAACCCTTTGTTACCTCTCGCTTCCTTTGCGCCGGACTTCCTTCCACTGGAGTGTCCAATACTGATATTTCTGTCGAATATTTTGTCCGACAGGGGCCGAGATTCACTTAATGTAGTGTCTCCGGTAGGGGAATCGTTGTACAATGTATCCGTACTTTTATTTCGAAAAGCAAACCAAAACCAAAACCTCTTCTAAAAAAACTACGTCTGGTAAAGACTTCAGAAATGGCTTAAACCACGTTACAACGTGGACACAATACAAAACCCAAAACCGGTGGTCCGTCCCCCCTGGAAGCGGGGGGTTGGGGCCTAGTTTGGACGCGGGGGAAGGAACCGTCCGCTTCAGAAGTGGTGACCTACCGATCCCTCGTGGGGAGAGACTTCAGACCTGTATTGCGACGACCTTTTTCTGTCTGTGTCTTGTAAAATTGCGATATTTTAATACTCCGTCTGACTGTTCGCGCATATCTCTCCATGTTAGTCGAGGCGAGAAAAGACCGAAGGTCCGAATCCGCACGGTCCCTCCGCCGTCCGAGCGCAGTCTTGTCGTAGGGCCGCCAGTGAGCCGCAAAGGAACGCCTTCTCGAAACGAATCTACGCGAGGCACTTCGGACGAGTCCGACGTCCCTCGGCCGCGCTCTCCCTCTCCCTCGCCGCTCCGGGCCCCGCGTCGGTCCGCCGGGCGCGGTCGGGGACGGAAGGGCAGTCGCGGTGACTCCGGAAGGGGGGCCTGGCGGCGAGGTGAAGGTCTGTGTGCCACCGGAAGCGGGTCAGGTCGCCGCTTAGGCGGCGGGGCGGACAGTGACGCGGGAGGACGTCCCTCCGGACCTGGTGGGCCCCGCCTGGCGCACGGTCCGGTGCTGCGGCTCCTCGTCTCCCGAAGGCCGGCCGGGCGCTGCAGGTGCGCGGTCGACGACGAAGAGGTGTGAGGTCCCGACGTTGCCGGGTACTTCCCTAGACACCCACAGGGCATTGTCGGACTTGACGAAAAGATTTTGCCCCACATTTCCTTACTTGGCAGTCGTCCAGTTCAAGGTCGGCCCGTGTCGAGGACGAGTTCTTTCGGTCGGGGCCGGCCGGCTACGTCCGGCTCCTGTCTGCCGACTAAGGGGCCGGTTTTCGTCCCGAGCACAATAATTGCCACCCGCTCCCACTTCAGTAGAAATAAGGACAGTGCCGTGGGGCTCTCCGTCCAGTCAAATAAAGGACAACCGGATTACGGTGGTAGACTTCCATTTGATTAGTTCCGATGAGGTACAGTAAAGGTTGCTAGGATTAAGCTAAGTAAACTAAGTCCATAAGATATACGTATTTAGACTTCCCTAGAACATAAGGGGAAACCTCTTGTTTGACAGTCTCTTCTAATAATCGTCTACAGAGGCACTACACCGTCCCTGCTGAGACTTGTTTGTGAGGCACGAGCCGAGAGTCCGAGCGGCCCGAGGACGCCGGGGCGGAGGTGCGGACCTTGTTCGTCCGGCCGAGGAGGCACGTCTCGGAACAGTGTGGCCACCTTTCGTGACCTCCGGGCGACCGAAAGGGGGGTCTGTTCCGTCCGCCATAATTTGGACGGTACTCCCACCTTTCGACTTCGAGTGTCTATATTTGCTGGGCCGATTCCAGTTTCTCGGTCCACTTGTCTCTAAGTCTTGGGTCGATACTACCCCTGAGGTCCGTTCTACGACATGTAATCGAAGGTCTGCTTTTTGTTTTCGTCGAAGACTTTTTTAATGAGTTATTCATACTTGAGGAATAATGGTTTAAGTCTGAATTTAACTTCTTTCATCCCTTTTGGCGATCTGGTAAGTCCATACTGGATTTAGTTTAGGGAATACTGATATGTCACCTTCACTCTTTATCTAAATTCCCGGATCTAGACTATCTGTCTCACGGACTACTTGATACCTTACTCCAAGTACCGTAAAATGTCCTCTGTCCCTAGTTCTGGTAGGGGTACCTTTTCTTTACGTTTTTTCGTTTTACCGACAGACCCCTCCGGAATGTTCATTGATACTTTTCTTGTCTTCGCTTTTCGTTTCCTCTTTTCCTTTCTATATTCGTAGACTTACGTCTCAAGGTTTCTTATCGTTCTTCTCTATTCTTTCGGAAGGAGTCGCTAGTTACGTTTCTTTGTCTCCTTTTCTTGTCTTACCCTTTCTGATCTCTAGAGAAATTCTTTTAATCTCTATGGATCCCTTGTAAAGTAGGTTTCTACCCGAGCTATTTCCTCTATTTACCATACCTGGATTGTCTTCGTCTTCTATAATTCTCCACCGTTCTTATGTGTCTTGCCATGTTTTTTCTAGAAGTGTTGAGTCTACTAGTGCTACCACACTAGTGAGTGGATCTCGGTCTGTAGGATCTTACACTTCAGTTCACCCGGAATCTTTCGTAGTGATGCTTGTTTCGATCACCTCTACTACCTTAAGGTCAACTCGAGAAAGTTTAGGACTTTCTACTACGACACTTTCACGACGTGAGTTATACGGTCGTTCAAACCTTTTGAGTCGTCACCGGTGTCCTGACCTTTTCCAGTCAAAAGTAAGGTTAGGGATTCTTTCCGTTACGGTTTCTTACGAGTCTGATGGTGTGTTAACGTGAGTAGAGTGTATGATCATTTCATTACAAGTTTTAAGAGGTTCGGTCCGAAGTCGTTATGCACTTGGTACTTGAAGGACTACAAGTTCGACCAAAATCTTTTCCGTCCCCGTGGTCTCTAGTTTAATGGTTGTAGGCGACCTAGTACCTTTTTCGTTCTCTCAAGGTCTTTTTGTAGATAAAGACGAAATAACTGATACGGTTTCGGAAACTGACATACCTAGTGTTATTTGACACCTTTTAAGACTCTCTCTACCCTTATGGTCTGGTGTACTGGACGGAGAACTCTTTGGACATGCGTCCAGTTCTTCGTTGTCAATCTTGACCTGTGCCTTGTTGTCTGACCAAGGTTTATCCTTTTCCTCAGACAGTTCCGACATATAACAGTGGGACGAATAAATTGAAGATACGTCTCATGTAGTACTCTTTGCGACCTGACCTTCTTCGTGTTCGACCTTAGTTCTAACGGCCCTCTTTATAGTCAGTGGAGTCTATACGTCTACTGTGGTGGGAATACCGTCTTTCACTGCTCCTTGATTTTTCGGAGAACTACTTTCACTTTCTCCTCTCACTTTTTCAACCGAATTTCGAGTTGTAAGTCTTTTGCTTCTAGTACCGTAGG
>SJYO01034137.1:855063-869086 GCA_006410555.1 Capra ibex | reverse complement strand
CCGACTCACGGTTTCTTAACTACGAAAACTTGACACCACAACCTCTTCTGAGAACTCTCAGGGAACCTGACGTTCCTCTAGGTTGGTCAGGTAAGACTTCCTCTAGTCGGGACCCTAAAGAAACCTTCCTTACTACGATCTCGACTTCGAGGTCATGAAACCGGTGGAGTAACCTTTTCTGAGACTACGACCCTCCCTAACCCCCGTCCTCCTCTTCCCCTGCTTGCTCCTACTCCACCGACCTACCGTAGTGCCTGAGCTACCTGCACACAGACTCACTTGAGGCCCTCTACCACTACCTGTCCCTCCGGACCGCACGACGTTAAGTACCCCAGCGTTTCTCAACCTGTGTTGACTCGCTGACTTGACTTGACTTGACTTGACTTTAATGACTTGTAAAATGTATTTTGTCGCAAAAATTTTATGAGATATAAAGATACATTTATAGACTTTAGAAGCTCCCAACCCTTTCTGAGGCGACGGTCCCCTGTCCTTGTCTATTTCGGTTGTTTTGTCTGTAACTGACCCGAAGGGACCACCGAGTCGCCATTTCTTAGGTGAACGGTTGTGTCCTCTGTCTGCAAGATAGGGACTCAGCCCTTCTAGGGGATCTCCTGTTTTCCTATGTCGGGGAGGTCACAAGAACGGACCCTTTAGGGTACCTGTCTCCTCGGACCGTCGGATGTCAGGTGTCCCAGCGTCTTCTCGGTCTGTGCTGAATCACTGATTTCTTTGTTCGTTGGTCGGGGCCCTGCGTGCGCTCGACTGGGCCGAGGGCGCGTGCCGTCGGCGTCTCTCTAAGAATGGCGATGAAACTGTCGACTCCTAAGCTCCCGTCGTGTCCCTCCGACTCATCGAAGGGGCCCTGGGGCGTCGAGGCCCCACCGGTCCGGTCCTAAGGTCCGGCCCGACCAGTCACGGGACGCGGGACGACGAGCAGTGTCGTGTTCAGTCGGTGGTCGCCCCTCCCCCGGTCGGGACGCGTTTCTCGGAGACGGGAAGTCCTTCGTCTGTTCCGATTGTAGTGACTTGTGTTGGCGAAAGTCTTTTTGAGTCTTACTCCGACACAATCTCGGCGTTTAGCCACCGAGATCTAATACTTCTTGGTAAAAGGTGTTGTAAGGTTAAACAGGAGTTTGCAAGAGGAGGTCCGAATAGGAACGATCACTCACTATAATTCTCGGTTGTGATTATTTATTTTACGGGTCTCCAAGACCGTGTGTCTTCAACGAAGCGATACCTTACCGACCCTTTACTCCGCCTTCGGTGACGTTCTGACGGGAACGGGTCTCTTGATCGTGCCCTTGCCCCGTACACCCCAAAGGATGGACTTTCCCAGCGGGTGGGTCTTTTCATTTCGTGACAAACGGATCGACCGGGGTCAGAAAGTGAAGAAAGTCTAAAAAGAAGGATTGTAAATAAAAGTTAAATCGGATTAAGAATTTTCAATAAATTCAAATTTTTTTCCAGTTTACCCGTCGAAGACGTCTCGTGGGTGACAGAACGGAGTTTTTTCGAGAACTTGTAAGGGGTTCGGGGTCACCGGTGAATACCTTCCAGTAGAAAGGAGGTCTAAAGAGTAATTAGTGTCTATGAAAGACTCGTGGATGGTGCCAGTTTTGTCTGCAGACCAAGTAAGTCGGAGAGAGTAACGATTGTGACTCCGAAGGACCCGGACCCCACCGGGTTTCACCGTAGACTACTTTCTTTTGCGTAGGACCTTTTAGTCTCAGTCTTTACCCCTGCGGTGGTTGTATGAGACTTTGACTTGGGACTCGGTTCACTACGGCGAAGGGGGTGCGAGGATCCTCGTACCGAACGAGTCAGTTTATGAATGACTCGTGAAAGATATATATTCCCACATTCTTGGTATCGTAGGTGCAAATACCCGTCGTCCGGCCCTATTACTCCGCTACTGCTTGATCCACAGTCTTCCCGACTCAAGACTAGATTCGAAACCGGGGTTGAAGGACACACAGGGACCCGAGAGGCAAAGACCCGGAGGTAGAAGAAGAGTGTCAGATTGTAGGACACTAGTGAGAAAAGAGTTTTAGTACTTTTTATAAATAAAATTTAGGATGTTAATATACCTTCTCCTTGATTTCTCGGAGAACTACTTTCACTTTCTCCTCTCACTTTTTCAACCGAATTTTGAGTTTTAAGTTTTTGACTCCTAGTACCGTAGGACAGGGTAGTGAAGTACCGTGTATCTACCCTTTTGTCACCTTTGTCACTGTCTGAAATAAAAAACCCGAGGTTTTAGTGACGTCTACCACTGACGTCGGTACTTTACTTCTGTGAACGAGGAACCTTCTTTTCGATACTGGTTGAATCTGTCGTATTATTTTTCGTCTCTGTAATGAAACGGTTGTTTTCAAACAGGTCAGTTTCGATACCGAAAGGGTCCCCAGTACACACCTACACTCTCAGCCTGGTACTTCTTCCGACTCGCGGCTTCTTAGCTACGAAACTTGTCACCACGATCTCTTCTGAGAACTCTCAGGGAACCTGACGTTCCTCTAGGTTGGTCAGGTGGGATTTCCTTTAGTCAGGACTTATAAGGAACCTTCCTGATTACGACTTCGACTTCGAGGTTATGAGACCGATGGACTACGTTTTTTGACTGAGTGACCTTTTCTGGGACTGCGACTCGTTCTAACTTCCGCCCTCCTCTTCCCCTGCTATCTCCTACTCTACCAACCTACCGTAGTGGTTGAGTTGCCCGGACTCAAACTCGTTCGAGACCCTCTACCACTTCCTGTCCCTTCGGACCGCACGACGTCAGGTAACCAACGTTTCTCAGTCTGTTTTGAATTACTGACTTGTTGTCGTTCCTAATATATTTGGAGGAACTACCAGCCCGATTTCTTGGGTCACCACTTGTCCACCAAGGTTTACTTATGTCCTCCGTCATGTGGGTCTAGACGGTTAGGGGTGCAGTGATTTCTGTGTGTCTACTTGGAGGAAAGAGGTTCGGCCCTCCTCCACCGGTATGGAACTGTTGTCCTCACTTCATGTTTGATTCCCAGGTACTCACAGTTCCTGAAACGTCCAGGTACTCTTGGCGAACCGACCCCGGTCGGCTGCAGAGACGACGGTCCTTGACCGATAGTCCCTCCGCCTGCCACTTTCGGCACGCGTACAATCTTCGTTCGACGTGCTAGTAAAGAGATTTCTAACATAGTATTTAAGACTTGTTGATTAGGGAAAGAGTGCGTCTGAAGACTGTCTTGTCGTAGAACCGTTCTGTCGGTTTATAGGAGGACTTAAGGACCTTAGCACTCGATGCCAAGTATGAGGTAGGACCACACCCGGTCCGGTCTGTGGAGAGGGAGCCGGAGCGGGGGCGAAGAGACTTCGAGAGTGGCACGGACTAGGACTTTGCATTAAGACTAGGAGTGGTGTGTGTAGTTGTGTAATGTCTTTCCTCTAATGAAGGTCAGTCATGTAAATGTTTTCTTGTTTCGACAGTTCTGGAACCATCAGGAAGGGATAAGACTAGGGACTACCAATCCCTGGACGGTCGTTGCGTCCTCTGGACCCGAACTAGGGACCCAGCCCTCCTAGGGGACCTCTTCCTTTATCGTTGAGTGAGGTTATGAGAACGGGTCTCTTAAGGTACCTGTCTCCTCGGACCGCCCGGTGTCAGGTGCCCCAGCCTTTCTCAGCTGTGTTGACTCGTTGATTGTAAGATTGGGAATTCGTCTGTCTCTCGGGTATTTACCTACCCTTTGTTCTGAGACTGGTTTGGGTCTCAGAGTGTCTTAAAGATCAGTGAAGTTTGTTAGAGCGTCCTTTGCGAAGACTCAGACTTCCCCCTATATGGTCCTAGCTCGGTACCATTCTTATGGTCCTTTACGACCCTCCCGGTCTGCACCGATCCTTGGCGACGAGAACCATTTTACACAGTAAAAACGTCCTTACCCTATGCAGGGACGTAGACCCAATGCACAGAAATAACCGTGCCGGAACATGTCGGGGGTGTCCTTGAGGCACGTCACCTGTGGGTAATAGAACGAGGAAAAGGTCTACCCTTCAGCTCCGACTCTTTACTGTCTCGTTGGTGTTTCCCGTCTCGATTTTCTGTCCCTGGGAAGGCTTGTCTTCGACGGGTGTGGAGCGGTCGGAGTCGGTCGGAAGTCGAAGGAGCCGGACTCCCACGCGCGAGTCCCGGGGGACGAGTGTGCAAGAGACGAGTGCTCCGGGGAACGAGTGTACAAGAGACGAGTCCGCCGGGGGACGAGTGCGCAAGAGACGAGTCCCGGGGAAAGAGTGTGCAAGAGACGAGTGCTCCGGGGAACGAGTGTGCAAGAGACGAGTGCTCCGGGGAACGAGTGTGCAAGAGACGAGTGCTCCGGGGAACGAGTGCACAAGAGACGAGTCCCGGGGAACGAGTGTGCAAGAGACGAGTGCTCCGGGGAACGAGTGTGCAAGAGACGAGTCCCGGGGAACGAGTGTGCAAGAGACGAGTGCTCCGGGGAACGAGTGTACAAGAGACGAGTCCCGGGGGACGAGTGTACAAGAGACGAGTGTGCCGGGGAACGAGTGTAGAAGAGACGAGTGCTCCGGGGAACGAGTTCACAAGAGACGAGTACGCGGGGGACGAGTGCACAAGAGACGAGTGCTCCGGGGGACGAGTGCACAAGAGACGAGTCCCGGGGAACGAGTGTAGAAGAGACGAGTGCTCCGGGGAACGAGTGTACAAGAGACGAGTGCTCCGGGGAACGAGTTCACAAGAGACGAGTACTCCGGGGGACGAGTGCACAAGAGACGAGTGTGCAAGAGACGAGTGTGCCGGGGAACGAGTGCACAAAAGACGAGTGCTCCGGGGAACGAGTTCACAAGAGACGAGTACGCCGGGGGACGAGTGCACAAGAGACGAGTGTGCCGGGGAACGAGTGCACAAAAGACGAGTGCACCGGAAGACTAGTCGACAACCAAAGTAAGAGGTGGAGTAGTCGCTTGGTGACTGACAACCCTCATTGGGTAGGGTCTACTGGGCCCCTAGGTGGTGGACGAGGGTCCAACCACCTCTCAGGGGTGTCTGGAGACCGTACTGGTGACTCGGAGGGTTTGGGGTCTACATGAGACACAACCATGTGTCAGGTACTTGTATCAGGTACATGTATGTTTGTGTCGAGTTGGACAAAACGGATTCTCTTGTCCCTACTAGTCGGTCGAAGTCCCGTGACTCCCGTATTTATCTACATATGACAGTGAAGACAAGTCTCCTACAATTTTACGAAGGGTTTGTGACTGGACAGATAAAAGTGTTCCTCGGTGTGAGTGGTCGCATAAGAGGAATCACAAATTCTTATATTCGTTTCGAAACGTGGGTCTCTGTCTGTTCAACTTCCGAAGGTCTCCAACCAGTGTCAAGACATACTACACCAAACTTTAAAATTTTATAATGGTTGACTTGTTTGTGTCCTAGGAGTGAGTGGGAAAGATAGAGGACCTCCATGTCCTCCCGTTACAGGGGGCGGAAGAGTATCGTCCACTACTACAGGACGAGGGCCAGGGGCGCCTCTGATGACCATCTTCTTCTTTATCCGTTGAAGAGATTTGTCTCAGGATTTTCTTTAGTTGTATGTTTTTGACCCACTCAACAAAAAATACCCTTAAAAAATCATATGAGATCCCCCAGCGTGTCTCAGCCTGTGCTGACTTCGCTGAATCGTCGTCGTCGTCGTCTCTCGGTCTATGATACCCACTTCGTCTAAGAGACAGGAGAGATTCCTGTTTTACCTTGTAGTTTTGTCTTGTGGTCTTTCTTTTAGGTCTCCAATGTCTGGTTTCTCCGGGGAGTCATATGTCTTCCGTCGTAAAGTGCGACCGTAGGTCCGACTCTTAAACTAGTCCATGAAGTGGTCCTAGGGTAAGTCTGGATTGTCTCAAAGAGTAAGTTGGCACGGGGCTCTAGGAATTTCTTAAAACATTCATTCATGTCGCTCCGATCCCAAAGACTCCACCGAGTCGTCATTTCTTAGGTGGGCGGTTCGGCCTCTGTGCCCAAGCTGGGAACCCAACCCTTCTAGGGGATCTCCTCTCGTGCCGCTGGGTGAGGTCACAAGAACGGACCCTGCAGGGTCGTCTGTCTTCTCGGACCGCCCGATGTCAGGTGCCCCAGTGTTGGCTCGATGTTTCGTTGTTCGTTTGTCGATCCGCTTGTCGTGTTTCGTTCCCTTTCTTGTGGAGCATAGAAGATGTTACATACGAATTCGCTGACTTATATTTCGTAAAGATTTACGTGAGTCCTCGGTCCTCAGTCAGTGGTCCTCTTAGACGGTTGAGAGCCGGATCCAAAGATGTCATTGTTGTGAGGTCTGGTCGAGAGTCAAGGTCCGGTTCTTTTGTGGGTCTTGGAACGTCACACCCGGGAAGAAACCTCTATCTCCTCTATGAGGAACGGTTCTCTCTCAAGTCCGGACGCTACCCAATCCTTTCGTACTTTCCGACCTTTTACTGCTACGGTTCTCCTCGTCGACAACGGACTTGGGTCGTGGTTTGAGTCGGCGACAGGACCCGTTGGTCGGACTCGGGCAGGCCGAGGCCCAGAGGCGGACGTTCACCTCCGTCTCCCCCTCGGGGTGCCCCTCCCACACGCGACGCGGCTCGTGGGACCCCATGCCCCTCTGTGTGTGGCACGTGTACACGGGGAGGGACGTCCTCACACTCTCTCCGCAGGTGTGACTGACTCGGTCCCGGACGTTGGCCTTCCCCGGCCTCTCCGAAGGACCGTTTGCGAGAGTAAGGTATCTACTTCTTCGACTCTTGGTAGCTCCCTGTCATCCTCTGAACGGGGTTTGGACTGTCCGTCAAGTGTCGTGTTGTCTCCCGTCTTGGGCCCAGAAGTCGGAGGTTTCGAGGAGGAGGATGGATGATTCCCTCGACGACTGAAAGTCTCATCCCTGGTGACGTCTCTCCCCTGGTCTGCTCGGGTCCCCGTCGCTCACTGGGTCTCGGGGACGCGTAGTGACACTCTTGCCGGGGGAGGGTTGACGGGAATTGTTCGCTGGCGTCAGGGGACCGACAGTTTCCACTGCCCTCTGTGACACGAGGTGCCCTTCCTCCTTTTCGTGAAGGTAGGCGTCCCTCGGCTGTGACTCCCGCCGGACGGACCCTCGAGTCCCCACTGTTGAAACGGTGTCTTCCACACCTGGTCGGTTTCTAAAACGATGTCCGATTGTTTCTGAATGACTCCACCTTAGTCGTATAATTTGTGACGCGTCACAAAGTAGGACTAAAGACGACAAAATAAATAAAAAATAATTGGCTTCAGGTAGCAAATGTAATCCCGAGTGAGAAACGGAACACGTCCAGATACTCAAAATCGTTTGTCTCGTAGTACAAAGGTGTTAGTGTCATAGTATGACTATGGTAGTTTGGTTAAGTCCCGGGACTTTTGCCCGAGATCAGGAGGTCCGGAGGGACTCGGGACCGTTGGCGAGTAGAAAAGTGACAGAGATGTCAAACCGAAACAGGTCTTATAGTATATTAACGTTAGTATGTCATACATCTGAAAAGTCTGACCGAAGTAAGTGAACCTTTATACGACGATTCTAGGGGGTACAGAAAAACATCCGTCTATCGATTAAAGGAAAATAGCAATTCATTATGAGGTAAATAAGTAATTAGACAAAGTTCCGTAGTACCAACGAATGCTCAAACCCCTTGATACCCTTTCGACGATATTTGTAAGTGCACGTCCTAAAACCCACGAGTTGAGGTAACCCATTTATGGTCCTTCCACCATACCACCATACCACCTAACATACCACTCTTGTACGACCACTCTTTATAGATTCATTTAGATAAAGTAAATGTCTATCGAAACATTCTTGGTTATAATGAAATAATGAAAATCGAAGCATTCTTTGATGATTTGATCAACAGGAGGTTTCACCGACACGATAAAGCGTAAGGATGGTCGTTGCTTACTCTCGAGGATAACGAGTCGAAGGGACGGTCGTAAACGACAACAGTCGAAAACTTACAACCGGGGACTACACGTGTCACCGCAGGGTGACGACAGAATTAACCGTCGAAGGATGCCTGTGCACTCTGGCTAAAAATTGGGCATAAACGGCGGACATTTGGAAGAAACCATTTTACAGACCAGTCTAGACAACAGTAAAACAGTCTTTCTAACTCAACAAACAAAAGGACAACAACTGAAGACTCAAGAAATATATAAAACTTATGTTCAGGAAATAGTCTATAGATAAAACGTTTATAAAAGACAGACACTGAAGTAAGAGATTTGTCACAGAAAGTGTCTTGTTTTCAACGATGAAAGGAATTTCAAGTTGGACAGTTAAAAAAAAAAGTACCTAACACAAAAGCCGCATCGGAGATTTTACGGTGACGATTTAGGTTCCAGTGGATCTAAAAGGAGACAATAGAAAGCCTTCAAAATAAATCAAACCTTAAGTCTAAATCCAAATGTTAGGTGACACTCAATTACAAATACTCTCCATGTTCCTAAAAACAGGTATATATGTGTATATAAATCGTACACCTACAGGGGACAAAAAGTCGTGGTGAACGACTTCTCTGATGGAAAGGGAGTGACTTGACGGAAACAAGGAACCGGTTTTCAGTCAACTACTGTCAACTCACCCAGAAAGAGACCCGAGAGATAAGACAAAGTAATTAAAAAATTTTACAAATAAATAAACCGACGTGACCTGGAGCACCAGCTCCGACGGCTCCGGAAACAACGTAGTGCACCGTAGAAGCAACGTCGAGTACCCGAGGGACCGACATCGAGTGACCGAGACGTCGACACCGAGTGCCCGAGGGACCGACATCGCGTGGCCGAGAGGCCGACACCGAGTGTCCGAGAGGTTGACATCGAGTGGCCGAGAGGCCGACACCGAGTGTCCGAGGGACCAACACTGAGTATTCGAGAGGTCGACATCGAGTGTCCGAGGGACCAACACTGAGTATACGAGAGGCCGACATCGAGTGTCCGAGAGGTCGACATCGAGTGTCCGAGACGTCGACACCGAGTGTCCGAGAGATCGACATCGAGTGTCCGAGGGACCAACACTGAGTATTCGAGAGGCCGACATCGAGTGTCCGAGGGACCAACACTGAGTATACGAGAGGCCGACATCGAGTGTCCGAGAGACCGACATCGAGTGTCCGAGAGGCCGACATCGAGTGTCCGAGACGTCGACACCGAGTGTCCGAGAGGCCGACATCGAGTGTCCGAGGGACCGACATCGAGTGACCGAGGGACCAACACTGAGTATACGAGAGGCCGACATCGAGTGTCCGAGAGGTCGACATCGAGTGTCCGAGACGTCGACACCGAGTGTCCGAGAGACCGACATCGAGTGTCCGAGGGACCAACACTGAGTATTCGAGAGGCCGACATCGAGTGTCCGAGAGACCGACATCGAGTGTGAGAGGTCGACATCGAGTGTCCGAGACGTCGACACCGAGTGTCCGAGAGATCGACATCGAGTGTCCGAGGGACCAACACTGAGTATTCGAGAGGCCGACATCGAGTGTCCGAGAGGCCGACATCGAGTGTCCGAGGGACCGACATCGAGTGTCCGAGAGATCAACACCGAGTGTCCGAGGGACCATCACTGAGTGTCCGAGGGACCGACATGGAGTGTCTGAGAGGTCGACATCGAGTCTGAGAGACCGACATCGAGTGTCAGAGAGACCGACATCGAGTGTCCGAGGGACCAACACTGAGTATTCGAGAGACCGACATCGAGTGTCCGAGACGTCGACACCGAGTGTACGAGAGATCAACACCGAGTGTCCGAGGGATCAACACTGAGTATTCGAGAGGCCGACATCGAGTGTCCGAGAAGCCGACATCGAGTGTCCGAGAAGCCGACATCGAGTGTCCGAAGGACCGACACCGAGTGTCCGAAGGACCAACACCGAGTGGTCGAATCAAAGAGGTGTCGTACACCCTGGGACCAAGGGGATTTGGTCCCTAAACCCCTAACTTGGACGTAGGGGACGGAACGTTCCGTCTAAGACTTGGTGGATTGGTGGTCACTTCAGGAAATAACTTAAAAAACAGATAATAAAGTCGTTGGAATACGACAGACCTAATGGTTACATGTCACATAGTAAAAATTCCTTATCGAGATAACTCTGTTATTAATGTACCGTATTTTAAGTGAGTAAAATTCATTTCAAGTATTTTTAATTTAGAGTAGAAAACACAACAATCGTACAAAAGTTACAAGTAGGTTCAAGGCTGTTATAGCTAAAGAAAAGTGACGACTACTATATGACGTAAAATAGAGAGGTAGGCGGTCATCAGTCGTAACCCCAACATAGGGAAAGACAGGTATTACTTATTACGAGAGTATTTTTACGTCCATATTAAAAACACATTTGTACATAAAAATTAAGAGAACCCATCTATGGATCTTCGTCTTCACAATCCAGTCTATGTTTTAAATGTAAATTGACAGATTCTTTGTACAGAAGATTTCACCGACGTGGTGAAATGTAAAGGTGGTCGCTAGGTGCTCCCGAGGTCAAAGAGGTGTAAGAACAGTCGTGAACAGTAACAGACAGAATAGTGTCGGTAGAGTCGTCCACACTTCACCACAGAGTCACGCCAAAACTAAACGTAAAGGTTTTTGATCACTCTGACTGAGAAGTACACGCAGAAGAAGTCGCTTTACAGACACTTTTGGAAAATGCACAAAAAGAACCCAACGACCAAAAGGACAGTAACTCGCAAGAGATACATAAGGTTAATGTTTGGGAGATAGTCTGCACACTAAGCGTTGATAAAAGAGAGTCGGACACTAAAGACGATGAAGGAAAAAATTTGCAATCCCACGGCAACGAAAAAGGTCACGACACGAGCAAAGACGACATGTGCTACTTAGCCGATACAGGGTATGCCTATAAGGCATACGTAGAGGTACGAGGAAGGGAGGATCCAGAGGTAGACGGGGGGTGGGAGGTAGAGTGCGTAAATTCAGTGGTGTCTCGTCGTTCGACTCGAGGGACGCACTATGACGTCCAAGGGTGAGGTAGAGAAAATATGTACCTCCACATATACATAGTCATGGTTAGCGGAAATTGTGCAGAAAACTTCTAATCTTTAAAATTTAAAACTACGTCAGTTTACATAGTCATAAAAGAAAGTATCTGATATGAAAGCCAAAGTATAGGAATTTTCCAATGTTTCCAAAGAAGATATTCAAGAAGATCTTAACAATATAAAAGTCCAAAATGTAGATCCTGACATTTAATGGAATTTAATACAAAACATGTAGAACGTTCCATACCTAGTTTCAAATGAAGAGACGGTTATCCATAGACCTACAACACCATGTTAAATGACTTCGAAGAGGAAAGAGGTGGTTTAACGGAAAGTCAAGTCAAGTCAAGTCAAGTCAGTGAGTCAGTACAGGCTGAGAAACTCTCGGGTACTTAACGTCGTGCGGTCCGGAGGGGCAGGTAGTTGAGGGCCTTAAGTGGGTTTGAGTACAGACAGCTCAGTCACTACGGTAGGTCGGTAGAGTAGGAGACAGCAGGGGAAGAGGAGGACGGGAGTTAGGGAGGGTCGTAGTCTCAGAAAAGGTTACTCAGTTGAGAAGCGTACTCCACCGGTTTCATAACTTCAAAGTCGAAATGGTAGTCAGGAAGGTTTCTTGTGGGTCCTGTCTAGAGAAAATCCTACCTGACCAACCTAGAGGAACGTCAGGTTCCCTGAAAGTTCTCAGAAGAGGTTGTAGTCTTAAGTTTTCGTAATTAAGAAGTCGTGAGTCGAAAAAAGTGTCAGGTTGAGAATGTAGGTATGTACTGGTGACCTTTTTGGTATCGGAACTGATCTGCCTGGAAACAACCGTTTCATTGCAGAGACGAAAACTTATACGATAGATCCAACCAGTATTGAAAGGAAGGTTCCTCATTCGCAGAAAATTAAAGTACCGACGTCAGTGGTAGACGTCACTAAAACCTCGGGTTTTTTCATGTGACAAAGGTGACAAAGGGGTAGATAAAGGGTACTTCACTACCCTGGTCTACGGTACTAGAAGTAAAAGACTTACAACTCGAAATTCGGTTGAAAAAGTGAGAGGAGAAAACGAAAGTAATTCTCCGAAAAATCGAGGAGAAGTGAAAGACGGTATTCCCACCACAGTAGACGTATAGACTGCAATAACTATAAAGAGGGCCGTTAGAACTAAGGTCGAACACGAAGAAGGCCGGGTCGTAAAGAGTGCTACATGAGACGTATCTTCAATTTATTCGTCCCACTGTTATATGTCGGAACTGCATGAGGAAAAGGAGAAACCTCGGTCGGACAACAAGGTACAGGTCAAGATTGACAACGAAACACTGGACGTATATCCAAAGAGTTCTCCGTCCAGTCCACCAGACCATAAGGGTAGAGAGAGTCTTAAAAGGTGTCAACTAACACTAGGTGTGTCAGTTTCCGAAACCGTATCAGTTCTTTCGTCTTTATCTACAAAAAGACCTTGAGAGAAGGAAAAGGTACTAGGTCGTCTACAACCGTTAAACTAGAGACCAAGGAGACGGAAAAGATTTTGGTCGAACTTGTAGTCCTTCAAATGCCAAGTGCATAACGACTTCCGACCGAACCTTATAAAACTCGTAATGAAATGATCGAACACTCTACTCACGTTAACACGCCATCAAACTCGTCAGAAACCGTAACGGAAAGAAACCCTAACCTTACTTTTGCCTGGAAAAGGTCAGGACACCGGTGACGACTCAAAAGGTTTAAACGACCGTATAACTCACGTCGTGAAAGTGTCGTAGTAGAAAGTCCTAAACTTTGTCGAGTTAATCTTAAGGTAATGCAGGTGATCGAAACAGGCATCACTACGAAGGATTCCGGGTGAACTGAAGTGTAAGGTCCTACAGACCGAGATCTAATCACTAGTGTAGTAGTACTAATAGACCCAGCACTTCTAGGAAAAACATGTCAAGAAGACACATAAGAACGGTGGAGAAGAATTATAGAAGACGAAGACAATCCCGGTATGGTAAAGACAGGAAATAGCTCGGGTGGAAACGTACCTTACAAGGGAACCATAGAGATTAAAAGAACTTCTCTAACGATCAGAAGGGGTAAGACAACAAAAGGAGATAAAGAAACGTAACTAGCGACTCCTTCCGAAAGAATAGAGAGAACAATAAGAGACCTTGAGACGTAAGTCTACGAATATAGAAAGGAAAAGAGAAAACGAAAAGTGAAGAACAGAAAAGTGTCGATAAACATTCCGGAGGGGTCTGTCGGTAAAGCGAAAAAACGTAAAGAAAAGGTACCCCTACCAGAACTAGGGACAGAGGACATGTTACAGTGCTTGGAGGTAGGGATCAAGTAGTCCGTGAGACAGATAGTCTAGATCCGGGAATTTAGATAAAGAGTGAAGGTGACATATTAGTATTCCCTAAACTAACTCCAGTATGGACTTACCAGATCACCAAAAGGGACGAAAGAAGTCAAATTCAGACTTAAACCGTTATTTAACTCCTCAAGTACTAGACTCGGTGTCAGTCGAGGACCAGAACAAAAACGACTGACATATCTCGAAGAGGTAGAAACCGACGTTTCTTATATTAGTTAGACTAAAACCACAACTGGTAGACCACTACAGGTGCACATCTCAGAAGAGAACACAACAACCTTCTCCCACAAACGAGACTGGTCACATAAGAGAACCGTTTTGAGATAATCGGAAACGGGACGAAGTAAGGCATAAGGTTCCGGTTTAAACGGACAATGGGGTTCACAAAGAACTGAAGGATGAAAACGTAAGGTCAGGGGATATTACTTTTCCTGTAGAAAAACCCCACAATCAAGATTTTCCAGAACATCCAGAAGTATCTTGGCAAGTTGAAGTCGAAGAAGTCGCAATGACCAACCCCGTATCTGAACCTAATGACACTATGACTTACCAAACGGAACCTTTGTTTGTCTCTAGTAAGACAGCAAAAACTCTGACGTAGGTTCATGACGTAAAACCTGAGAAAACAACTGGTACTACCGATGAGG